>VDFB02126672.1:177224-243757 GCA_007258455.2 Sequoia sempervirens | reverse complement strand
TTATGTTGATGGTTTGTATAATACTTAGAAACTAAACCATTATGTTAGTGTGGGTTAGTTTATTTCAATTAATTTCATGAAATAAAGATTATACAACTTTCACAAAAAGCAAGCAATTATTGATCCTAAAGACAATTAATTAGCAAGGTAAAGGTGACTGGAAGATGTGAGGTAAATTATTTAGTTCATTATATTGATGGGGTTATTTTAACCTCATCATTTCCTCCCCTTCCTAAGCTCAAGCAAGTCCTCCTACTCTTTGTTGTGCTCCATGTTCTCCATTTCCCCTATTTCTGCTCAACTCTTCATACTTTGCACTAAGGTCATAAAAATCATTTGCCTCTATGTCCATATCCCCAAGTTCTCTTAGAAAACCCTGATGAAGCTTAAACCTTGATATCCATCTCCCAAAACTTTCAAAGCTCTTATCTATGTTGACATATATTGCAAGGGGTGGTGAAAGAAGTAGAGGAGGTTTGTATCTCATGCTAATCCATTCAGTATTTAATTACTCTAGGATATCAGCCAAGGTGACTACTCTTCTATGGGACCATCTAATGTTAAGAGTTGAAATTACCTCTATTTTCTTAAGATGCATAGGAAGAGGAGTATATCTCTCTTCACATGCATGCCAAGCTCTCCCTATCAATTTTGGCCCTTGATCTTGAAAATGATTATGGCATAGTTGAAGGTTATGTTGAATTTACTTTGTACAATCTATTTAAGCTTAATGCTCAGGATTTGTGCTTTGAAAGAAAAAGGCTTCCAATGAGGATACCTCATTTGAAGTCCAATAGTTTTCTCTACATCTAAATATTCCCTTTTTTTTTCCTACCATTGAGCTTGATTGTGCATGGTGGATAGAAATGATCTCAATTGAACTTTACCAACAAATAAATTGACATAAAATTCTATATATCTTTCAAAGAACAAATTATGGACAAAGAATTTACATAATAAATCCTGCTGATCAAGAGTTGACTCTACAAATATTTTGAAAAATTCTTCATGCAGTTGGTTGTTGTAAATTTTGAGTAATTTCCATCTTAGGAGTTGCTCATTGAGAAACATAGAATATAACCTGGATGGTCTTCTGCAAGCCAACAATAATTCACCCATTTGGCAAGCATCTTGTTTAGTTCTATACACCTTGTTAAATGATTCTTTCAATATAACTAATTCCTTTTTGAACCTAGCATTTTCAAATTTTACCTCCCTCAGAAAATAACATCTTTCCATCCATTTCATTAGTAATGGAGGGATACATACCTGGAACCATTCCATCACAGTTGGTTCAGTTTGTGTTCCCTTAGACTCCATTATAGGCTTGGTATCACTTTCCTACAAATCCTATTCTAATTCTACAATTATGCTCACAGAGGCATTAAGTTTTTTTTTTTTTTTGTTCCTTTCTTCCTCAAAAGTAGTAACCATTTGCATAAAATTACTTGTTAAACCTTTGATGTGCTTATCTTTTTCAGATAAAATTTTAGCGACATGCTTTTTGGTTTCTTGATTCCACTACTATATTTGATATTGCAATTGCTCAATAATCTTGTCTTTTTGTTCCATCTGCATTTTCAAATCCACAATTTCTTGATCCATTTTCCCTATGATTGCAGTATGATTCTCTATTTCCTCTTGTTGTTGGCTAATTTGTTCCTCATTTCCTTGCAACCAGCATCTTAACTCGACAATTTTTTTTTTAATTTTTCTAATTCCACTCCTCTCTAGTCAGATTCTTCATCCCCTGGATTAATAGAAAAAGGTGGATTTGGGATTTCCATATTATCATTAATTAAATTTTCCTCAACACTAAGTACATTTCCTTTGTCAGACACATCAAATGAACCTAGCTCAACAATTCTATCAATAAAGGGGGACGATCATCCTACAAGATTATCCTCAATATCCACAAAATGTGGTGATTGTACCCTTTCCTCTTCTTGTTCTGTTGGAGATGGAACATTCTCCTCTTCAACCCTAGGAGAATGACTAGCCTCTTTCTCACTTTCTTTAATTTCCTCCTCACCAGGTTGATTATCACTTTCCAATGTTTGTGCTCTGGTCCCAGGCTTCTTTTTTTTAGAGGTACTTCCTATATCATAAGCCGCAATTTCACTAGATTCGACAAATAACCTTTTACTTCTCCATAAAGGAGGGGTTGTTTGGAAGGTTACTTTGGTTTTCCTCTTCCTCTTGCAAGGAGGCTCTTCTTCATTTTTGAAATGTACAATTTCTATATTTTTTGACTACCCTAGGGTTTCTAACGCATTAGGTAAAGTTTCTAATGCTTCACCACTAGGAGTTGATGAGGTCTGTTGAGATTCAAGAGCACCTAAGGCTTCAGAGGAGGGTTCTCCTAAATATTGGGTTACTTTTTTACATGACTTACCCTCCTCAAGAATTTTAGACTCCACATTCTCAAAATTTTGCAAAAAATTCTACCATTTCTTTTCTAGTTTCTTGCGGAAATGGTATTTGCATATTAATTGTATAAGGCTATGGTGTTTGAGTGGCCCTGTACCAGTTTTATATTTTTCTATCATGGTAATAATTGAGTCACACAAGAATGTTGGAAAATTAACCCTAAGACAAGGGTCTTCAGTGTCATGACACAAATGGGTAAGTAGACAGAAAGGGGGACCTACTACTATTGTTACTTGTCCTTCACATGTAAAGTATTTAATTATCCAAACGACAACAGTTCTCCAAGGTTCTAAGATAGACATTCTATGGAAACCTTTTTTTTGTCCTCTAGTACTTATAGTTATCACATGTTGAGGTTCACCTTCTCTATGAAATAATTCTACCATCCTTTGATAAGTAATATTTGTAGTTTCAGTCAAATTAATGCCTCTATTCTCAAGAATAGAGAGATGGGAAATGATTTTTGGACTTACCCAGAAACGCTTGCCATGCACCACAGTTTGTTCATTTGCAAAATTTTCTACAAATTCCTTTACTAACTACTTAGTATGCTCCTCAAACTTCTTCATAAATTCTAGCCACCCAACATTTTGAAATAGGCCTACAATGCTGCCCAATGCCAAAAATTTATCCACTAAAGATGTTTAGACTTCTTCTTAGCTCCTCCCATTCTATATTTTCCTTATTGCTTTGCTCAATTCTGTGAAAATATTGTGATGCTCAAAGAAACTTGTTTAAACAATTGAATTGTAGATGAAAGGAAATATAATTTTGATATAACCAATGGAAGAGGAATTAGTTGTCTTACTTGAGATTTACTGTATAATCATGATGGTTTTGCATGGGAAGATGCACAAATATTGTCATACTTCAAGCAATTGTGTAATGGCACAATTTACAAAATTGAGAGAGGGAATGGCATGTGCCAATTAATTAATCTTTATTGAAAATAATTACCTACTTTAAGTAAAAACTATACGTACCTTACGTCCAATCATTACTTGAACATCACTAACCTTTTGTTGACATAATAGGATAGTTGCATGATTTGGCGAGGGTGGCGGAAAATTCATTATGACGTGGATGGGACAGCTAATTAATGGTAGAGTTTATTGTGATGGAAAATTTGTCATAATAATTTTCATTTATTATGAAATGATATGATAATATAGGGAAAAATGGCAATGTAGGGCATGGATTTCAAGGTGGTGACAAAATTTGAATAATGGGCATGCATAGAACTTTGGAAAAATCAAAGCATTGAAAAAGGAAAGAATTTACGAAAATTCGGGGCATCATTGAAAGATGTGGCCTGAGTGAAAGATGAAAATTTTTGGAGCATCACTGAGAGATGCCATCAGAATGCAACAACAATTTTTTTGGAGCAGCAACCAAAATTTTTTGGAGCATCGTTGAAAGATGCAGCTGGAGCAACAACAAAACAAGTTCTGGAGCATCACCGAAAGATGTTGTTGAAAGGAAGAAACAACAAAATTCTAGAGCATCACTAAAAGATGTAGCCAGAATGCAGTAAGAAAAATTTTGGAGCATCATCGGAAGATGCAACCAAAAGAAGGAAGAAAAGTACAGGACTTTGGATTTTGACTTTCTAAAGCATTGTTGAGAGATGCATCAAAATGCAGGTACAAAAAAAGGAATGCACAAATCAATCATGCAAGTTTTGGAGCATAGCAGCAACCGATTCAACAAGTTCTAGAGCACCGCAACAACTAACCAATAAGTTCCAGAGCACCATAGCAAGATGTGCCAAAATTTGTGTTTGATGAAAAATGAAGTCCTGCAAAATGGAAAGGAAATTTAGCCAAGTCCAAAAGATGAAAAATTAAAAATAAATGCTCTAAAGAAAAATAAATTCATACACATGCTTCTTTTTTTCAATTTATTTAAAATATAATAGAAAAAAAAAATTATATTGACTCTGCCATAGTAGAGACAATTCATTGGATCTCTCCCTACATTTCTACCATTTTTATAAATTCCTCT
Source organism: Sequoia sempervirens (assembly GCA_007258455.2). Lineage (NCBI taxonomy): Eukaryota > Viridiplantae > Streptophyta > Pinopsida > Cupressales > Cupressaceae > Sequoia > Sequoia sempervirens. The sequence continues at coordinate 239,323 of VDFB02126672.1, read as the reverse complement.
TTATTAACAAGTTTATGGTAGATGTGTAATCGATGTCCATTAACTAGGAGAGTTTGAGTATCACCATCAATGGGCTTCAACTGTACCATACCATTTACAAATACCTTAGAAATGCCATATGGGCCGAGCCAATGAGTTCTAAGTTTTCCCTGGTTATCCTTGTGTAGACATCCAAATTTGGACACTTAATTTATCCAAATTTATCACTTTTCGTCTAAACATCCTCTTATCCAAGTTAATTAAGTAATATTACTATTATTTAATTAATACCCTTAATTCTGCCAAATCCCTAAGGTATTTAATTAATAATTAAATACTTTACTCTTGTAATCCTCCTTTCATCAAATAAATTAAATAAATAATACATTTATTTAATTCCTCACATGTCATTTTCATCTAATCCTAATCCATTTCCTAATCTCTTCATTAAGAATGTGCACATGTCTAATCCTTGATTAGGATGTGTCACATCCTCCAACTTTTGCAAGTTGGCTTTTAATCCTCATTTATCTTCTAATTACTGATTAATTAATCTTAATCAGTACCTTGGTCAACTCTCTCCATCCCCCAAGAAATTTTTAATTCCTTTTCATTCCTCCAAGAATCCCCTTTTCGCATGCATCTTCTAGAACCTGACTTGTCACATCAAGTCACATGTGACAAACTCTCACCTTTTGGGAACATTGTCTTATCCACTAGATTCTTTCAATCATTGTGAATTTAAAATTCACTTTTATTCACCCAAGATTCTTCCCATCTCCCAATGTACTTGCAAGGTACTTGTCAGGTTCCTCCACCTCCTGTACCTTTTGGCCACCTCACTTACACCTTATCTCCTCTTAGCCACTTCACCATCCACATGTCAAGATGAGAGGGCTTGTGAGTTCTCAACCCACCATAGCCCTTCATCTTGACCTTGTTGGATGAATCTCAACCGTTGAATTCTCTAGAGAATTCAAATTCTCCTATAAATACCCCCTCCTCAAGGGCATTTTCAACACTTTTTTGATTTGAGCAACCTTATGCTGCCAATTTGCATTCTCAAGCACTTGCTATCATTTAGCCATCCACTTTGATCATTTTGCACATTCAATCTTGCATCTAGCTACATCAAAAGCCATCCAAGGAGCACACAAATCCATCTAAATCAAGGGCCAACCAAGGAGTCTTCAACAACAAGGAAGGTATAATCGATTTATGTTTGTATTTCATCTATTTTTCTTGTTTATCACTCTTTTGGCTAATCATTGAAGTGTTCTTAGTATTTTATCATTTGCATTTTTAGTTATTTTGCACATTAGAGTAGGGTAAAATTCCAAGGTACACACCTTGTATCTGGAATCGAACAACAATGCCCAATCCCCATTATGGAACTCTCTTTCCTTGATATGCTTGTCATTCTAGACTTTGTGTTGTTGTTTCACCAGCTCAGTTTGATGGATGAAGTCCAAATTGAGTTCATCCAACTCACTAAGCTCTAAGACTCTCTCTACCTGGGCTCGTTTAAGATCTATACCTAACTCCATGTATTTCCTAAGAGTTTCAAGTTCAAATTCAATGGGTAAGAGAGGTTTCTTCCCAAAAACTAACTCATATGGACTAAAACTAGTAGTTGATTTCCATGTTGTGTTATAAGCCCAAACAGCTTGAGGTAGTTTCCTAGCCCAATCTTTCCTTCATGATGAAACTGTTTTTGTTAAAATGTTTTCTAGCTCCCTATTAAAGTGACTTCCACCTGAAAGTTTGCTTGAGGGTGGAAGGGTGAGAAATTCTTATGGCTTACCTGGAAATGACCAATGAAGGCTAACAAAACCTTAGACATAAACTACGAACCCTGATCTATCAAAATTTTCCTAGGGGCTCCAAATCTGAGGAAAATTTTATTGTACAGGAAATCAACTACTTGTTCTTCCCTAGCAACTCATAGAGCTTGAACTTCTGCCCACTAAGTCAAATAGTTGGTACAAACCAGAATGTATTCTTTTCCTTGTGAAGGAGGGTCTACAGGACATATAAAATACAATCCCCATTTTTCAAATGGTTCAAGGACTACCTGAGGTTGTAGGGGAATTTCATTAGATGCAGTTGGTATCCCTACCCTTTGGAATTCATCGCATCTATGAACATATTTATTGATATCCTTATGCATGGAAGGCTAGTAATACCCTACACATAAAATATTATGGGATGTCCTCTTAGTAGAATAATGTCCTCCATAAGGATCATCATGGCAAGCTCTAAGGATACTATAGGTCTCATCTTCCCTAACACAACATTGTAGAACCATATCAGGCCCACATCGAAATAGAATCCCATTAATCCATTTGAAAGGGGTGCTTTCTCAAACAAGTTGTTTCTTATGTTTTGATGTAAAATTAGGTGGTACTTCTGAGGTGGACAAGTAGTTGGCAATGTCGGCAAACCAAGGAGTTTTAGTAGAGATGGAAAACAAATTTTCATCTGGGATCTCATCTTGTACTGGAGCACAATCACCATCATCTTGTTTAATTCGGGATAAGAAATCTACAACTACATTGAACTTTCTTGGTTTATCAATAATTGTTACGTTGAATTCCTAGAGAAGCAGTAACCATCTGATTATCCTCCCATTCACTACAGTTTTGTTCATGAGGTATTTGGTGGCTGAGTGATTTGTATACACCGTTACTTTGTAACCCATGATGTAGAGTCAAAATTTCTTAATTGCATGTACTACATCTAAGAATTCTTTCTCTGTTGTGGTATAGTTCCTTTTTGTTGGAGTCAAATTCTTACTAATGAAATATATAGCATACTTTCCCCCATTCTCAACTTCTTGTCCTAATACCACTCCAATGGCATCACCAGATGCATCAGCATAAATATAGAATAAAAGGTTCCAATTAGGTCCACGAAGGATAGGAGCAGCGATGAGTTTCTCCTTGATGATTTCAAATGATGGTTAACACTCAGGTGTCCAAATGAAATCTGCATTCTTCTGGAGAAGAGAAAACATAGGGGCTACAATCTTGCTGAAGTTTTCTATAAATCTTTGATAGTATCCAGAATTCCCTAAGAAACTTCTAACATCAGTTTGGGTTTTTGGGGTCACAAGTTGTTGTATCCCTTCAATTTTCTTATGATCGACTTTTATCCCTTCAACTGAGATGTGGTGTCCTAGCACTATTCCTAGTTCTACCATTATCAGACATTTTTTGTGGCTTAGGGACAAACAATGATCCTCACATCACTTCAACACTTTATGTAGACTATGAAGGGATTCATCAAAGGTTGAACCATATACAGTGAAGTCATCCATATAAACTTCTACACACTCATTCAACAACTCAACAAAAATGGCCAAGATAACTCTCTAGAATGTTGCAGGAGCATTGCATAGCCCAAAAGAAGAACTTGATATGCAAATGTTCCCCAAGGGCAAGTAAAAGTCATTTTATCCTGGTCTTCTGCTACTACCTGTATCTGGTTATATCCACTAAATCTGTCTAGAAATGAGAAATATTTTCTCCCAATCAAGTTATCCAAGACCTGGTCTACAAATGGTAGGGGAAAATAATTTGTGTGTTGATTTGTTAAGTTCCCTATAGTTTATGCACTCTCCACTTCCCATTTTTCTTTGGAACCACACCAAAAGTGAAACTCATTTGCTGTTAGAAATGGGATAAATAAACCCCACTTGTAGGAGTTTCTCAATTTCAGTCTTAACAATATCTTTCAAGGCAGGATTGAGTCTTTGTTGTGGTTGGTGAACAGGTTGAACATCCTCAGTATAGATATGATGAGTACATACACTTGGGTGTATTGCTCTCATATCTATGTAGTCCCAAGCAATTTAGCTTTAGATCTATTCACCAGGATATCAAACAGTTTGTGTTCTTCTGACTCATTCAACTAGTTATTAATGTTCAAATTTTATCCTGACAACAACATAATGGTTTTAACACCCAGATGGTTAGATGTGACAGTGTACATTGGTCTTGTCAAAGTGTTAAGGGGACAACTATGAGGTATGGTTATGTGAAGTCTGGCAATGTATTTGAAGAAATGATTCATTTTTAGAATTATATTTACCAAAGGACAAGGTAATCCCATGAAACTGGCGTTATCAAATTTAGTGTGGTCTATGTTGATTGGTTGTCCTAGGATCTCTTCTACATCCAACATCTCCTCATCACTCGAATCCATGGTAAGATTTTCCATTTTTTTCCAATTCATCCTTTAATTCTTCACCATGTTGTTTGATGACTACCATGCCAGTGAAGCTAAATTTTCCTTTCTGTTGGGACCATCTAGTTCATCAGCCCACACTTTATTATATTTAGCAGGCTTGGTGGGAGGATACAAGAATAAATTTTTGCTATTAGGAAGGTGATCTCATAATAGTGGTTTACAATTTTTGGCCAAACTGGACACTGAAATTATTATTTTTAACTAAATCTTCACATTCGGGCACCTATAGAGGCTAAATTGTGAGGAATTTGAAGATGGTGCAAACTAGAGTCTCATCAAAAAATTTCTGTAGATTCTAAAAATATTTTTTTCAAATTTTTGGAATCAAATTGCACTTTTCCATCTCCCACAAAATTGGTTTTTTTAGAGAAAACAACATTTTAAAAAGTGATGCATTATAACACATAACTTTTTCCATGAAGGATAAAATTCTAATTCTTTCAAATTTAGATTTGTAACTCTAATATCTAGTGCTTCCACTTGGTTTGATAGTTTTCTATTGAATCTTTTTTCCTTAATCAAGTTTCAAAGTCAAATGAATTACAATTTAGACATAAGCCTTTGACCTTATAGCGTAACTTTTTGTATATGTCAAAATTTAATTTTTATTTTTTGTTGGATCAAAGGATTTCAATATCTGGTGCACTCATATTTTTCAACTTTTTTTTATAATCTTTTATTTTCAACATGTGAAGAACAAATAAATTCATTTTTTGATAAAAACCTATGTTTAATAAAACTTAAAAAACAAATACATAACAAAACCAAAACATATTAAAATTATATTCATTGGATAGCTTGTTCTGAGGATTACCGTAATCATTTGAAATAAATTTTAAATGAATTCATTTGATCCCCCAAAAGCTAAATCAAAAGTGATTTTTTATCAGCATATTGATAGGTGTAAAGGAGATGCATTTATAGGTATGGTTTAAAACTAGCAAGGCTTTATCCAAGGGGGTTTGATCTAAGGTGATTTGATCAAACCCTCTTCAATTGGAATCCTTAAAATGGAACTTTTTAAGGCTTAAATCATTATATTTTCTAAAAATATGTGATTTTAGCTAAAATTCGTTCCTCTTAGGAATTGTAAACCACTATTATGACAGCACCTAGCCTGACCATGTGAAATGGTCATTCCTCCCTCTTTGGTTGCAATAGTATCCAACCATGGTCTTCCTAGAATTATTGGATAATTGTCTTTGGGTGTAAGAGACTGAATTATTTGAAACTCCATTGGATATTCCCATCCATCAACCTTAACAAGAACATTTTCGATGACGCCCTTGGGAGTGGCGATGGATTGGTTTTCCATTTGCAAGATGGTATTTGTGGGGCATAAATCAATGAGCCCCAAATTTTTCGTTACATCAACAGTCATTACGTTAATGGTTTCTCTGGAGTCCACTAGTGCATTAGGTATTGCTACCTCATTGATTGTTACGATTATAAGTGGACTACCTAGGTCATCATATTTCAAAAGCAGTGGTCTTCCCATCCAAAAACTCAGCTAGGTAACCATTTATGTGAATGGTATTTATCCATTTTGGTTTCCTCCCTAGAGTTTTGATACAACTGTTTGATTAGTTGGTTCAACTCAAGAATCTCCTTAATTGCTTGTAGCAAAGGAACCTCAATCTGCAACTGTTTGATTTCTTGTATCAATGTAGTTTTAGTGGATGAGGACATTTTCAGAGGATTTTTTAGGATGGTTGGTTTAAAATGTTCTAAAAAAGGTGCTTTAGTTTTTTCTTTAGGAGTGGAATCCTTTAAAGGATCAATTGGAGATTGACCCCCTCCCCTTGAGGTAGGTTGGAAGCTCCAGTTGAAGATGGTGAAAAGGTCTTGTCTTGAGTAGTTTCTAGGGCTTGCTCTATAGATATGGGAGTTGTTTTAGTCATCTTAGTAGATTCCTTGATAGGATCATCCAATATCTCAATTATTTTTGGTTGTGGGAGTGTTTTCCCAAATCTCAATTGCAAGTTTCCAAAGTGTATAGAATTAAGTCCAGTAACATTGTCCTGTTTCGTGGAATACACTGGAGTACTCTAACAATTGTTCTTTGGGTTTGCAATAGGTTGCACCAAAAGTTGTGGTTGATTAACTTGTTCATTTTGTTGAGTGTTCTAGGAGTTGGTAAAAGATTCTACTATTGATTAGGCATCCTTCTGGGACCAGTATAAAACTGATTTTGAGGTCGATTTCGTTGAGGAATAGGATTTTGAGGATACCACTGTTGTTGAGTCTGGTTAGGCCATTGAGGATTTCCCCAAGACTAATTTACCCATTCAGGTGGCCACCAAGGGTAAGTTCCCCAATTAGGTGGTCCTTGAGGTGATGCTTGAGGCTAGGGTGCTACCCATTGATTATTTTTCCAGTTGGTTTGAGGTCTCTAGGAAGGGTTTGAATTTTGGTCATAAGAAAAAATTCCTCTAGTTCTTTGATTTACAGAGTTGATCTCTTCCTCAATTAGAGATGTTATTTTCTTAGAATTCTTGATTGCATTCAAAATCTCACATTGGTCAGTAGGATGGCTCTTGTCACAAACTTGACAAACATCAATTTTGTCAACTTTTTCCAAAGGGCATTCCCTTAATAGATGTTTGTTTCGACACCTAGGGTAGTCTATGGACAAGGTCTCAAGATTTTCTATTTTAGCCTGTATTTCATCTAATGTGGTGTTTAACTGAACCAAAATGTCAGTTTTAAGATTGGCTATCTCTTCACGTAGTTTTCCTATTTCATTGGAACCTTTAAAAAGAGTAGACTTTTGGATACCTCCTCAAGTACGAGAGAAATTATGACATAATTCAATGATATCATCAAGTCCTAGTTGGGACACATCTCCTTTCCCATTAAATCCAAGCTCCTGCGAGCATCTTCATCAATACCTTTAAGAAATAAGGTCTTCAAAATCTCTAGACTTATGGCTTCTTTGCCACATCATTTAGATAAGAAGATAAACCTGTCTAGGTAATCTTCTAGACTTTTGTCTTTGTTTTGCCTTATTTTGAACAGTTCTTCTTTCCTATCGCTAACCCTATATTAACTCTGGTACTTTTCCAAAAAGGAAGACTCCATGTCATCCTAGAAGGTTATCGACTGTGAAGCTAATCCCATGAACCAATGCATTATTGAGTCTTTCATAGTAGAGGGAAAAAGCTTTAGTTTCTCGTTATCATTCTTGTAGTCATATGTCTGACACAAGACTTTAAACTCAAATAGAAACTAGTCAGGGTCTTTAGAAGACAAACCTTGAAAGGTTGGCAAGAAGGCTAGTGAAATATTTTTCATATTCATGTCATCATCTACATCAATAGCAAATAGGATAAGTAAATGTGCATAGCAATGGAGGGTTAGAAATATTTCTATGGTCACCCATGATGTTGAAGGGGATTCGGTCCTCTTCAAAACTTTGCTCAAATGGGCGAGGCTCTAGGGTTTGCAAAGGAATACATTCCTCTACAACTATGTGTTCTCTTTCTGGGGTATGCGGGAAGGTCTCAGGTTGATCCTGCTCGATCAATTCTTCAGTAAGTTCTTGATCTAAGACTTCTTCCTCCCTACTTGTGGTCGGTACGTCCGTTGGGGGGTTTTTGGTATGAATCTTCCGTGGGGACCTCATTTCCTGACCATGAAAAAAAGGAATCCTAGGGACTATTTTTTGTTCCTAAAAGAGGTATTCAAGGTATCTCCTACTAACACTAGAAAAGGAATATCCCTAGAAACGACACCAAAAAGTGATAGGTCGTCATTAGGTCCCGTCTCTTTAGTTGAAAATGCATCAATTATATCAATCAGGTAGTGTTCAGAGGCTATATGCAATAGACGACATCTTGACTATCTCTCTTAGATTTTCTAAGTGTTTGGGATAGCTGAAATGAAACTTTAAACTAAGAGGCCACTAAACTAGAAAGAAGGAAATCATTTATCTAGAAAGCTTGAAATAACTAAACTAGAAAGTAGGAAATTATAAATCTAAAAAGCATAATGATTAAACTAGTAAATATGGAAATAATTAAACTAAGAAGCATGTAAATTGTTGAAGAGGAAATGCTTGTAAAGAAACTATGAAACATCTAACTAATAATGGATAGAAAACTTAACAATTAATAGAAAACAAATTAACAACTTGAAACTAACAAATGAAAGTAGATTATCTGGAACTTCAGATAACTGAACTAAAGATTATAAACTCAACTACAACCTATAGGATTAATCTTAACATAGCTCATTTTGACACATGAAAATAAACTTCACTCATGTTTATCATTTACAAAATGAGAATAACAGAATTAAAAGTAAACTACTTATCTATCTGATCTACAGTCCCTCGAGTGGCCAGCCCTCGAGTGGCCAGCCCTCGAGTGGATTTACAAAATGAGAATAACATAATTAAAAGTAAACTACTTATCTATCTATCTACTCTTAACTCAAATCACATAAACTTTGTAAATCCAAGATTACTCCATTCAAAATGATTCCATTCACAATACTAACAACTCAAAATGAAATGGGAAAAACTTATTAAATATTCATATTGAAAGTATAACTCAGAAACATAGTGACAACATAACAATATCTCTTTATATATCATTGCTTCTGATGATTACATATTTATACAAAAACAACTAACAAAATACTATATTTTATATGGTAAAGATTACCACTGAAAAATTCTTCAATTGATTTTAACAAACTAATGGATTTAATTCCATAACATAAAGTATTAAAGAGGCTCGAAGTGAGCCATAAAATCTTCAAATTGAAAATAACAGAAAACTTCAAAAACTTAGTCCACCATGCATTCCCCTAAAGTTTTGGTGCCTATTCTTTTGGCTCTTGTCTTTAATTGTGTTGAGGTCTGTGTTGAATCCATTTGGCTGGCATGATGAACGATTGTGTTGATTAACCTACACAATACTTAGAAACTAAACCATTATTTATTTCAATTTATTTCATGAAACAAAGATTATACAACTTCTCACAAAAAGCAAGCAATTATTGATCCTAAAGACAATTAATTGGCAAGATAAAGGTGATTGGAAGATGTGAGTTAAGGTGATTAGTTCATTATATTAATGAGGTTATTTTTACCTCATCACAAAGCTAATCCTGCTAGCTCTGATACCACATGTAACATGCCTACCATTCGTTGCAGTAAATTTACTAAGTTTTACTATGCAAGTAAATAAAAACTATGTAAGAAGCTACTCCAACAAAAAAAAAAAATCTTTATTGAAAATATATGAACAAAGATGTTAAACAACGTATAATAAGGATTTCCATTCCATTACAATACTTCTCAAAGTACATTATCACGAGAAAGTACAAACTATGTACATAGCTCCAACAAGCTTCATGACATAAGATATAGATGGTCCATCCGCCTTTCAAAACCTTGGTCCTTTGTCACTTGTTGAGGAGGAGAAGCATCACTCAAGCGCACTTTTCCACCAACCATGGACTCATATGTGGTCCCCCACACATCTATCAATGATAGATGGCCCTTCCCTTCAACGAAGATATTGGTTGGGTAACCCTGTATGACATACCACTATGAGCTTAGTGTTGTATCAGACATGACTAGGATTTATAACCTACAATAGGTAACCCTCATGCATTTTAGTAGACACAGTGAACTGTCTTGGCTTACACATTATTCCTAGTGGAGTCATCAGACATCCCCACTACTTTGGCCAAAGTATTCTCACAGAGAATAATCGAGCAATGGTCTACCATTCACCTACTCTATGGCAAGCTCATTTTGACTTAAGGCCATTATATTTATGCCTAGGAAATCCCTCTCCACAGGCAAGCTAATCCCCAGGATAACCTAACTTTTAATCACACCTTAAGGTAACACAACTTAGTAAGCAAGTACAAGTTACCTCCCTTCATTGGAAATCATTCCCAGGAGTAACCTAGGTATGTGTAGGAACATCATGGAAAAAATAAGCCCTTAAGTGGCAAAAAATTCAGAAAAAATAGAGTTAGGAATATTGACGTAAAAATTTGAATAATTTGTCTATATTATTTCAAAAATATGTAAGAATAGAATTTATAGCAAATTGAATGTAGTTTCTAAACTACTAGGTTTTTTTTTTTTTTTAAATCTATTTGGTGAAAATTTGAAATTTCAATGTAGTAGTACTTAAATTTAGGAAAAAATAAGAAGTAGGTGTCTATCGACCACCTAACCAATAAAATGATAATATTTTTTTATAATATTTTTATATATAAGTAGATGACTCATGTCTTAATGATGAATATTTTTGTAATTTTTTCCAATTAAATAATTAATTATGAATTTTTTATTACAACTTTTAAAAAATAAAAAAACTCGTATGTCTAACAACCTTAACTTGGTCAAAACTTCATGCAATTCATTTCTTTTTTTAAAATCCTATAATATGTAAAGCATAGAATGTGACGCATGTTTTAGATTCAATAAATGTGATACCTTTTGAAAGCTATAAATATTTTTAATCATCCTACCAGTTAGGACTTTAGTTGTAATTCAAATAGAAAATAAATAATAATTATTTATTAAATTCAAAGTAAAGCATAATTTATATTGGTGGAAAGCTCCAAATCTCCTTTAAAAACCCTTTTCGTTTCATCAATTTTGGATTAAAAAAAGTCATCAGCCACATACCCTACAAAAACCCATCATATCGCCACTTTTTGGCCCATCATGATCCTGCACATACCCACTTACTAGCCATCTAACATAATTCAATATCTAGTAATGAGCATACCCTAATTTTGTCATATATTAAATCATATCTAGTATAGTAACAATACCTATGATAAACATAATCTCTTTCCCTTGACTACATATGTCTAGTATAATAATACCCAAGACAAATAGTCTCTCCTATCATGGAGTACTTATAAACAACATACAAACAACATTTAACTTCTATTATTATTTCAAAGTAAACATGATTTCAATGTACTTTCATGACTAACTAAAACAATCAAGTCATAGAGCAATCAAAGTAAGAATATAGATAAGAATATCCTCATGTTTGTTATATAGCTTTCCAAATTGATTAGTTGCAATCACAACACCCTTAGAACAACGACTCTTTTTGTCAAAGACTCACACCCTGTTATCTCACAAGTTGGTATTTACTCCTCTTAAAAGATAAGTAATACTCTCTTAAACCTCTTGCTAATTTGGATAGGAAATTGCATATATATTAGCTCACTAAAATAGATATGATGCTCAAGAAATAACTCACAAAAAGAGAGAGAATGTGGCATCCCAAATGAAGAACTCTTGATTCTATTTATACAAGCAAGCAAGCAACCACATTGCCTAAAGTTTAGGCATGAAAGATACAACAACAAACGTGCAAAGCAACACCACTAACACTCCATAGAAAGGTGGAAAACAAAGAAGTAAACACTTAGCTTGTCTGCCTACAAATTGACCCTCTCTTTGATAACAAAATGAAGAATAAATGAACTCTCGTGTGATTGAAATACATCTACAGAATTCAAAGATAAACACACTCAAAGGTGGTGTGATTTAGCAAAGAAGAGAATCAGTCAATGACCAAAGCTTGTCACCCTAATTTGCATCGACTTAATCCCTTGTCGAGTGAAGATTCATAAACACATTTGTTATTGACAAATCATCAATGGTTTGGAGAAATCAACATCTATTCTATATTCACAATAAATTATGGTTTCATATTTGACCAAGTCAAATATAATTTAAAGTCGTCAACTCTTTCAACATTCACTTAATTGATGAAGCAGTTTGCAGTTAATATAAGACAACAAAGACATGAAGTTCAGTCTATGAATACAGTCATATTCATTTCTAGATTCAAGCTATTTAAGTCACCCAAGTAAATTGACTCTAAAGCCATTATATTTGGCACAATAATCCACTTCCATTGATAGTTAGAAATAGTTGATATCATGTTAAATGGTGAAATTTAGCATCATAGTAAATGATGTTTAAAATAATTCACGTGTATATTTTGATATATATACACTTGTGTGTGTGTGTATCTATATATATACACACACACATTTGATTTACTCACCAAGTTAACATACAATTACCATGGTGTTTGATATGGGACTACGAGCGATATGCCTATATGTATATACATGCATTTCATGGGTTCCATTAGATAGTTCTATGTGCATAAGCAACTTGTGCATGAGTGTGCATGAGTATGTCTACCTATGTACCCCCATGTGCGCATTCCTTAGTGCATACGATCTATCATTACCATGCATGTGTATATGCATACACATATCCCATATGCTTCACATATCAATTCAATCATGGTAACAAGAAATCATAATCCCATCAAGAAATCATCTCCTAACGATGCACACAATAGTAAACTAGCCTTTTACTAAAGTAGACATAACATCTATGTATGACTCACCAACTTCTCAATTCAATCATTTTGTTTGCAGTGTGTGTATAAGCTCAGATAGGTTATAATACTGGTTACTCAACCAAGACCGTCTCCTGAGTGATACTTCCCCTCCACCTGGAGGAATTGATCATGTACTTATAAACACTAACACATGTACACCACAGTCAATTGTTCACAAAATATGGAATTAACACATTTCATCTTCAAAGTTAGAATATCAACACAATATTCATCCATTCACATAAATGCAATCCTTCATATAACATTAAATGAAATGACATTCCTTCACAAGATAGCGATAACAAAGTGCACACACGATTTATTCATCCAATGAATTCACATTGCATTCATATTTTACTCTACATAGTAAATAGTAAATAGTAACTACACAATTGGGGTGTAACATATTTAATGTTATGTATATCAAAGAAGAAGAATGTATTACATGACTTGATATGTATATGGAAGATGGATAGATGTATTAGAGTTTTTTATAAGTAATATACTATGATACAAGCTAGTTTGGATCTTGAATATTGTGTTCTGGTATATGCTACCCATGTGTTTTACTAATTTGTCATGTTCTTTCCTACCATAATTTTACATAATCTAAAAAACACACTATGATCCTCTTATTATTAAAATAGGGTATGCATATAAATTTTCAAGTAACAAAGGCCTAGATTGATCTAGCACACTCTTTCTTACAAACTCTCAACAAACAAATTAATTAATTAAAAATCATACACAAATAAAATCAAAATTTAGGATTATGAATTCTCTATTTTTCGAACCCCATTTATAGGTTAACCATTTCTAGTTGCATCCCTACACTATCTCTATAGAATTAATCAAATTATTAAAAAATCACCATATTTGAATTTTAGAAACCCTACAATATATCCCATTAACAGGGTTTGACCCAATTAAAAAAATGAACAATTTTAAATGTAGAACTAATTAATTTTTTTGAAAAAGAGAACACCATAGAAACCCTTATAACCAAGCCCCATTGTATTTTAATCCTGAATATGAAATTCTTATTGAGGTTCAACTTCAATGATATACTATCAATTAAATTTTATTCATTTTTGTAAAAAATAATTTCAAGAAATATATATAATATTAACTTTTCATTATTAAACAAAACAATTGATTATTCTATTAATGTACCAATCAATCTCCATGAAAAAAATTATAATATTAAACATACACCCTTCTAATTTTAGATTTTCTAATCAATTCATTACAATTCAAAATTTAAACTTATTAAAATGACAAATAGCATAAACATGTCAAGATAATTAATATAATGTAAATTTAAAGTCAAATAATTTTGATTTTAACTAATTTAACATGATTATAAACATAGAAATTCAATGACTAACTCTACCTAGCTTAGATTAAGTATAATGCCATCATGTTCTCCTTATCCACTTTAAATATAACAAATACAATAATCACTTAATTGGTTTCTATTTGGTTTTTATTTAGACCTAAACTTATAGTTTTCATATTGCTCACTTAATCTTTTATTTCCAATTTCACTCTTATCATCTATAATTAAACATATAATCAAATTAAAAATGCATAATTAAATGACTTCACGTTTATGCAATAGCATATATATTAACTTACAAGTTTTTTAAGTTTCTACATCAACCATGACTTTTTTCTAATCTACACAAAATATATAGCAAAAACAATAAATTATATATAATTATCTTTCAAAATTCTATTTACTTGGATTATAAGATTTTTGCATTGAAGTAGATGGGTTGTAGGGTTTTGTAAGGGAAAAAAATAAATAAATAGTTTCATGATACTTCACAAATTTATTAGTCACCTAGTTTTAAAATGGTTTACATTTTTTTAATAAAGATTCATACCCTATCAAAACTCATTTTATCTTAATTAAAAAATATATAACAAATAAATAAATAATCCACAAATAAAATAAATATTCGTACTTCAAATTGCTTTCAATAATGAAAATATCATCTATCTTTATAATAGTCAGTTAACTTAAACTTCTACAGATCCCATTTAGTAATGGAGAAATTAGTTGACTTCATAATCTGCGACTTCCCTTGATCCCTTAAAATTAGAGTCATTCGTTCATTCAGTTTAAGTCAGCTAACAAGATTTCTTTGTATTGTAATTCAACAGAGCAAAAATTGAAGAGACATGCAAATGTTTATGGTTTTTCCTAATTTTGTTCGTCAGATAATTTGCAGTTAAAGATTTTCCTTTGGCAGTGCTACACTTTCCTGGAGTTATAAAAATTTAGCTAAGTTTTAAATTTAAAATTGCAAGAAAAACGACAAACGAACACATCCCATACACGTGGCAGAGCAGGAATCCTTCACAGTAACGTGTCACCCATGCTTGTACGATCTGTACGCGTCGCCTTATTCCAATACTGCCATTCTTTGCAATTATGTCGAAATCTAAGTGATTAGCTAATGCATATTTCTTGATTTTGGGAGCTGCCTGACAGGATATGATTCATCACACAACTCTCGCCCTGATTATGATAAAATACATGTTTGCTCTCTGCACTCTTTTTTCCTCACACTGATCTAATTCTACCTACAGTCTCTGTTACTTGACTTAAGTGCACGTCAGTCATTCATTCAGGCTTTGGCTGTGTTGTTGTTATATTCATGCACGTAGGTGTTTCAGGATTTTAGATGTGCTTTTGGGCGTACCTTTACAAGCTTTGCATCTGGGTTTGCCATGGAAGATGAAGAAACAGGGGAGCTTTTTATACCATGCAGGATGTGCACTCAAAGATGCTTTAGAAATCATGGTAAACACCATGAGAAAGAGCGCTTTGATGGGTGTGTCTCCTTCTTCAAAGTTATGCTTGGAGACTTCGCAGAAAAACTGGTAAATTTTACACTTAATGTTTTGATTTCATATACACTGTTTAGAATCTGTAAAAACAAATTCTGTAATGTGTTTACTGCAGAACATTCCTCCTGCATTTGCTTCACAGTTTATAAATGACAGAGAGGAACATATGATTTTGTAAGGCCCAAGTGGGCAGGAGTGGAATGTACAATTATTGGGTACAAACAGTCAACTGGAATTCCGAGATGGGTGGGAAAATTTTGTCGATTACCATGGACTGCAATTGTGAGATATTGTTGTGTTCGAGTATTTATCAAAGCTGTGTTTTAAGTTTCAGATATTTGAAAGAAGTGGGTGTGTGAAAAATATCAGTGCTCTTCAAGTTGAGAAAAAAAACACTAGTTTAGATAAGAGAAGCCTTAATCAACCAAAGTTATTGATTGATTTGGTTTCTATGAGGAAAACAATGATAAGAGAAGCCTTAATCAACCAGTGGGCAGTAAATTGTTGATTGATTTGGTTTCTGATGAGGAAACCAATGATACATCTGAACCGGCGGCTAAAAAACGAGGGAGGAAAAGGAAATCCTCTTTTCTTGGTAAGCAAAAGTTTTGTCCAAAAATACAGAGCTTATTAAATTTTTAAGCTCCATAATTTATTCGAACTTTCAAAATAGGCATTTAGATCGTATTTTTATTAGGAGAACTGGTATAACAATAAAGTTAATTTTGTTGCAGGCCATTCACCCAAGAAATATGGGCATTGTTTCTCCTCGAGGAAGCACATGACAATGGAGTCTGTTGCTCCTTTCAAATCAGATAAACCCTTTGGTGAAATGGTTATGAAATCATGGAATATAAATGACCCACACATGCTAGTGAGATCAAATTCTCTGCTTTGTTTGGTTATATATATTTCAAATCTAAAATAGGGGCATTTTAACAAGCTTACAATGTGAAAGGCATATTATTGAAATCTGCTTTTGTGAAAACTGTAAAGTTTAAGAAGAATGTATTAAATCAATGATCTTTTGGGTTAAATAACTTAGTTTATTTGTCATGGTTTGGGAATGCAGGAGTTCAGAAAAATGTGGGATTATCCAATTCAACTTCCAAACCAAAAAAGTGAAGTCATTCGTTTGACTGGGGAGTGTAAGGAATGGAAGGTGCAATGTATTATTAAGAACAATTCACCTACCTTTAGTGGAGGGTGGAGACAATTTACACGTGGCAATAATATAAAGGAAGGAGACATTTGTATTTTTGAGCAGCTGAACAACAATCAAAACAAATTTATATTCAGAGTTAATATATTTCTTCATGCAAACAAAACTTCTTTCAACAAAAAGAGGAAAAGCAGGCCAGAGATGAGGAATAAAATTATACAAGAAAGGTTTTCTACAAAGGGCTTAAAAATGATGGTCCAATCTACTTGTCAAGTAAATTTTTGTGACTCTTATTTATTCAAAGTTATTTTTCAAATACATTTTCAATTACATAAATTTTTATTTTATATATAAAATTAAATAAAATGCTAGTTTACATTAATGGTTATGAAATCATAGAATATAAATAAGCTAGTAAGATAAATGCTCTGGTTTCTTTCTTTTTCATTATTATTTTTCTTTAAATTCACGAGAGGATCTAAAAGTAGAGGTATAACAAGCTAAAAATATGCAAAATATTAAATAGTTTTTTACTATTCATTTTACAGATGGATGGATCTCAAACTGTAGACTTATGATTATTCCATGTTTCCCATGCTTCTTTTACTGGCACTCTCTCCTGTCGCCATCATTATGGATTTATTTGAAATGCTAGTGATTTCCTCATGCCAGTGCAGAGGAAGCTGATTGAACCAGGCCACTTCAGGGTTTAAAGGAATCAAATTCACTTGGATAATCAATGTGAGGAATTTATGTTAAATATATATTAACTATTTCACAAAATTTTCCATTGATTCTTCTTCTATCTTAGCTAGCCTAGTTGGCAATGCATCCATACTATAAATACTAAAACCAATTTGGTGTGTCTAACAAGGGTTTCCATGAATAATTACATAAAAATATTTTTCTTATTAATTTTTAGGATTTCACAATCCATAATTAATTTCTAAGATTCCACAATCCATAATGAATGCTTAAAGGTGATTTTTTTCATCTTATGAAATTTATCTAGTAAACTTTAGGAAGTTTTTTTCTAAAACCAAATGGTAAGGTTATATGCGGATTCAATGATAGAGGTCCAAAATTATTTCCCCATCTCTAGAGAGAAAATAGTTTCATGATATACACTTTAAAAAGTGACAACATATATCTCAATTCAAATAGGATTTATTTCACAAAAAAATATTATTTTGAGTAGGTTTTTCTATATAGAGTCACAAACCTCCATTCTAGGGGAGGAACCTTTATATTATTGGTACTTGGATTTCAGTAGAGTCACAAAAAATCTATTGATAAAAAAAATTGTTGCTACAGTATTTTAGTAAAAGTGGCCTAACTCACAAAAAATCTATTGATAAAAAAAATTGTTGCTACAATATTTTAGTAAAAGTGGCATAACTCACCTAATGGATAGTGATATATTCTACAATAATTGGAGAGATTTATATTAGACTAATGATTTTAATCTACATTTTAGAAGAGATACTCTCTCATTAACTATAATTTTGACGTTTTTAGGGTATTCTTTTAACTATAAAGTAGAAAAGGAACACAAAGTAAGACTAAAAAAAATGAAAAACCTAGATAATGCTAACATGGGGCTAATAATATAGTTATTCGAGAAAATAAATAATATATTACAAAAATGGAACAAATAAAAATATGCATTCCCATAAAAAAAATAATTTTGAATAAAAATCGTAATAAGGCTTTCAATGAGGAAATGTTACAAGGTTCAACATAAGAAAGGAGACATTCACCTAGGATTTTCAAATTTTCATCCAAAATTTCATCCACCACATGATAGGAAATATTTTAGAGAATGACTAAAAATTTAATATAAGAAAGGAGACATTCACCTAGGATTTTCAAAATTTCATCCACCACATGATAGGAAATATTTTAGAGAATGACTAAAAATTTAACATAATACAACTCTATAGAATAAATAAACAATACAAAAGCTCGTAGTCTAGTAATATTATTTTTTATTAAAACACTAATAAATGTGAGACATCAAAGTCTATCTTTGATCTTGTACAAATGTATGTGCATGAAAAATTTCCTTGGAACCCCACTCTACCCAAATGATCCATATATAATGTTTCTTTATAGCTCCTCCATAATCGCTTATTGCAAATCTATTTTTCATGAAATTTATTTGTAATTTTTTCATAAATATTTATTGAATTTTTTTTTCCCTAATTTAAAATTCACTTTTAGGTCATAAAGGTGAATTAAGTGAAATTTCAAAGGTACAATAATAAATTAGGAGCTTAGGACAATGTTAATCAATCTTCTACTAGCTCTACCAAGTTCACCTTTTTCCTAAAGCACTTTCATTGACACAAGAAATGAGTACTAGTTGAGGTCATGGATGGCTTTACACCTACTAAGCATATTTACCTAAAAGTTGACACAAGAAATGAGTACTAGTTGAGGTCATGGATGGCTTTACACCTACTAAGAATATTTACCTAAAAGTTTCTAAACCCATTTGATGAACATATTGTACACATATCATCCAACCATTATGGTTAATGTGGTTTGTGGAGTGTGTGAACTCTATCACAACATTGCAACTATAAATTAGATAAAATATCTCTTTTGCATCTTGATGGATGTCCATAATATGTCCACCTTAATGGTAACTAAAAAAATCACTACACTAATAGGGAAGTTTCTACAATAGTAACTACCATCTTCACCACATATGAAACGATTGTCTAAGGAAAAGACATAAAATTGCATGAAATACTAAGGGAATAGTTGCCCAAAAATATCCAACAAAAAGAATACAAAAAATTATCCATTGTAGTATGGTTCACTCTTTATCTACCTTACATTTTATTTATGAATATATTATCTATATTTTCCAGTAATATTTGGAGTCAATATACATCAATAGCCACACAAATCAATGTGTATACTCGAGAAGTAATTCAAAAATATTATTCTTATATTGAGGTATTTTGGGGATTTTTTAAATAACTACAAAAATAAATACAAGAAAGGAAAAGAATATCTTATAAAATAATTAGAAAGTATTAATGTTAGATGATTATTATCATGGATAAATATTATGTGTTCATAGAAGTGGTAGAATCCATGAATTCATGGCTACCTCCTCTTACATATGAAGTAGATAATGTAGTTGTAGAATCACATATACATGGATTGCTAGCTTTCCCCAGATAGAGTGTATGCAGAAAGGTTTTGAACCTACAAGGACATTATAGATAAACTAAATAATAAAAGTTCTAAAGAGTAAATGGCATGAAATGGGGTTTACACTAGGACCTTGCAACACCAAATGACACAATCATTTTAGATTCTCTCGCCATTTAAGAAAAAATTCCATCACATGTACACCAATTTGCTTGGTTGAAAATATAATATTTAGGGTTTAGATTAGAGATTCATCAAATCATATAAGCTACTAAAGAAATGGGTGTTGGAGAAGAGATCACCATCTATCTCAACAAAAGGGAAAATACTAGTATCTCAACTATAAACTCAAGCACAAGCACCAAAATCACCAACAAGACAGGTTGTGAAGGCTTTGCTCAGAATGAGAAGTGAGAAAAAGAAAGTTGAGACCTACCACCCTAAAAATAAATAAAATTCCAAAAGAAAATGCATGCTACATAGTATGTGGACATGAAGGGAGTTGAACAAGTAGAACCACCACATTTGGAAGAAGAGGTAGGTATAGAACCATGTCCTAATAAACAAGCCACCATAACAATAGAGAAATACACATAAAAGAAACTAGAGGAAAATAAAAAGAGAAGGAAGATCTAATAAATCAAATGAAATTATATATATGACCATTTTCCAAGGGAATTCCCCTCATAATAACACAAATGTACCCAAAGTCTAATAATAAATAAAGAGTAAATGAGAGTGTCATGTTAAAGATTCCATCTCAGCTACACCATATACACTTGCTAAACAGGGAAAACGTTAGTGGCAAATCTTCGCCAATTGGTGAATATTAGATATTGGCCAAGTCAAAATTGGTGAATTAATCGCACCCAACGGGGTGGCCAAATCACCCGGATTTTACGAATTATTAGTCCAATGCATTTCCATTTGCCATTGATTTATTTTATGAGGCATATTTAAGTAATCAATTCGCCATAACAAACTACGCGTTTCAAATGGACCGATTAATATTTTCGACTAGAATCTAAGAAGCATGTAATAAATCACCTATATATTTGCCAATACTATTAAAACAACATTGTGTATCAAGACCTATTTCTCCAATTAAAATTTACAAATAGTTGCTTGTGAGGACCCATTTCACCAATTAAAATTTATAAATAGTTTCTTATGAGGACCCATTTTTCCAATAACATTAAAAAATAATTACATTTGAGGACACATTTTGCCAATTACTGTGACACCTCTGTGCTAATCGTAGGGTCATAATCGCCTTGAAAATTACAACGTATCATTGTATAATCATGTGAGATTCGCCAAATTTTTAATATACCATTTAAAAATCATGCAAAATTCACCAAATATGGATTGATATAACTACAATGGAAAATTCCATTTATTCTTACACATTTTTATCAATTTTGAACTTGTGAGCTCTCGATTTGGAAGTTGGACTTGGAACCTTGAAGTTGATCGTAGGCAAGTTACAAACTTACAACACATGCATTCCTGCATTAACGAATAGCAAGCCAGTGAAAACCTATACTTAAAGGTGAGTGATCATTTCTTCATAGTGTTATAATATTTCTTTATCTCATTTCCATTCTTGCTTCAATCTTAAAGATGATATTGAGTAGGGAATGTGATCTATATTCTCTATCCTTAAACAAGAAGACATTTTTTTCTAGCTTTTATTCGAAGTGAGAGGTCAATATGTTGAGCAACAAGTGCAACAAGGGTAAGACTCCTCAGAGTGGTGAAGGGACTAGGAGGCCATCAAAACGTCCAAAACATAGAGTTACCATACAATCTTACTTTGGAATTGGCAATGCTTCTGATCCATCAAATCAAGATGGAGCTATATCATTAACTCTTCCACAAATATTAATGAATAAGACATTCAAAATACCTCACCACCACCGAAAGGTCAAGGTGAGATTATCATTGAATTAAATGAGTCAAATGAGGATGGCAATACCACAGAAGATGTTCCAAGGGATACCCTGGTTAGCTAGAATGAGATAATTGACTGGATGATGTTGGTAGCAAGAAAAGAAAAGGAAAATCAAAAGTGGGGCATGAGTGGGAAATGACAAGGAATTTTCAACTTGATTAGGTGTCAAAGTACCCATTCATTGTACCAGTGGAGAAAGAAAACAAAGATGAATCTCCAATAGAATGCAAGTGTATGATTTGTAGTTGGAAATGTAAAAGAGACAAGAAATTACAGCTAAAGCTTGACACTATAGAAAAGCATATCGATAAAGCTTATGAAAAATGAATCATAGACGGAAAAGAACAAGTAGTAGTACGATGAAATCAAAGGATGAATGTATTCATGTTAATTATGTTGTGAAATATGAAGAGCATAAGCAAAGAATGTTGAAGCTTGCTGCATGTTGAGGTACAATTGAGGCTCAATTTGGAAAAGCAATGGAAGGAGCACAACTAGCAAAAATTGTTTAGATGAGTATTTTTTTTCATATTTTGTCCAAAGGGCATCCTATGACAGACTACCCAAAATATTTTAATTTATTATCTTTTTTGGGTGTTCCTCACTTTCTTGGCGCACATTGGTCAATAAACGCTAGATGGGAATGGGAAAACTATCTTGTTGCAGTAGAAACACAAGATTTAAAGGAGAAAGTAAAAGAGTCAAACTTCATTGCATTATCTTTAGATGAAGTTATTGCAGTAGATAATACTTCTTGGGTCTATATACATGTGTATACTATAAAAAAACATGTTCGCCAAGCTCATATTCTCTATGTTCATAAAATGAAGGATAGTTCAACATCACAAAATCTATTTGAACTAGTCAAGAAATATTTGAATGAAATTGCAGGTACGGATGACTTGACAATTTCCAAAAATTTGGTGTGTGTAGGAGTTGATGGAGCTACAGTAATGCAAGGTCACAATCCAACGATGTTTGCACAAAGTTACAAACTGCTTGTGCACCATACATGCTTCGCATTCACTAAATGGGCCATAGAATGAATTTAGCATTTAGAATTGTAGGCAAGTTTCATACAGTATCAAAAGTTGAAAATCTAGTCCATGAGCTCTATGCATACTTCTGTCGAAGTCCCAAATGTTTCGTGGAATTTCAATTTTTTGCCAAGGGAATAACAACAAGAAACAATCTTCTCAAGGATGTTGATATTAGATGGATCTCACTGCATGGACCAATGCAACGAGTTCTTTCATAATATCAATCCTTGATTAGAGTAATGTACGAGCATCGCAACACAGTAGACAAAGCTCCTGGCCTCTTACATAGGTTAAGCGATATAGAGACACTCTTGACTCTAGCTAGTCTTCTCCCCATGCTGGATGAAATGAATAATATTATGAAGAAAGCCCAAGACAAAACTATGTATATTAACGAGTATTCCAAACTACATACAAAAATACATGCATTTCCCTCAATCATCTATATTTGGAACTAACTTCTAAAAACCCAAATTTTTTCATGTGGCAAAAAATTATAGATTTGAATCAACCTGATAATTATTTGTAGTTTAATGCAAGTAGGAACTTATGTATATGTGTATGTGGATTTGAGATACAAATGTACCATTGTATGACAGCCAGGTGCTCTATTAGAGATGAACCTGTTACAAAAGAAGCTTTTAATGACATTGGTAAATCTGTTAGTGATAATTTGAAGGAAATTGCAAAATGTCTTTCCATATAGATTTATGATAGATTCCCTCGACAAGAAATAATTGAAGCTAGATGGGTATTGTGTATCCTCAATTTTGGATAAACCATGATAGCCCAACCTATTTTCATGATAAAGTAAAAATATTGGTCAAACACTTTTTGAAAAGTGTAAAATGCAATGAATAGACAATAGAAGGAATTATAAATGGAGATAAGCTTAGACAACAATGTAATAATTTTGCAAGAAGTATGATGGAATAGTATGATTCCATGGAGAATCTCTTTGAACCGGGATCAATAACAAAGCCTTGGAAAAACTTAGGTTAGAGTGAAATATTGCGTGGTTCGATATCAAAATATTTCAAACTTGTTGATTTATGTCAAGCATTAATGGTATTGGGGCTAGTGGAGGATGAGAGAGTTTTTAGTTTATTGGCATTTTTGAAATAAAAAATAAGAAAAAAAATAGACAAGAATTTGGAAAATTGCTTGAGGGTGAAAGGAACTGAATATAATGTCAAAAAAAATTCTTTTGAAAGGGCATTCACAATCTGGAGGTCCATATGTGAAAGAAGAGGGTTGTGCAACACTCCAAACACTGGTACTGGTGGCACTAGCAGTGGGACAAATGACTATGACACAATGAATATTGAATTTGAGATGCAGGGTGAAGAAAATGAAGACCAGACTCAGAATTAAGACGACTCTTTTACTTTATCTCAAGTTGAATGTCAATTTCAGGACCCTGACTCCATTTGGGAAATGGAAGTGAATTAGCAGCTTTTAGGTATTTATACTGCACTTCATGAATCATTTTCCAAATTGTAGTTGATGATATTTTATATTGTATTCCATGGACCATGAAATTGTGAATCATTGCACTTCATGATATTTTATTTTATATTGCACTTCATGAATCATATTCCAAACTGTAGCTGATGATATTTTAATTTGTATCCCATGAAATTGCGATATTTTATATTTTATATTGTATACCATGATATTGAATTTGATATGTGATTTTGCATCATTTTTAAATGACAACACTTGTCACTTATCACACCACTTATAAATTCCTCTTGCATTTCCATTCACATAATATTTGATAAATAATTGAAAGGAACATTAATCCATTCCTTGAGCAGAAGCTAAAAGTTCAACATCCATAACATAAACACATGATGTGATATGACAACTTATAAATAACCCTTGATTATTTTGAGTCAAAAGATAGTGGATACAATACTGGAGAGCAAGATAGGTCAATATTCAAAATTAAAGAAATACACTTAAGTATTTTAGTCATCTTTTTTTATTACAGAGAAAAATTACAGCAATATTTGTTATCAAATAGCTTACAGTAGGCATCCCAAGAGATGCTTAAATTTGGTTATCTTTTTTATTTAGGTGTTCTATTGATTTGGAATGTGTCATAAGGCTTCAGGTTCTAGTCGTTCTTATGTTCTAGGGTTTATGTGTGTTCTAAACCCTCTCAAAAACCCTAGGTGTCTTTTCCTTTTACCTTCATTCTAATTCACAGTTGATTGGGTTTTACCCGTTCCTAGTCTCTTAAGTCATATCTTATGCATTTGCATTTGTTTACTCACTAACTCCTTGAGCCTAGTGTTCCCAGTTGTTACTTGTAGAATCCTTATAAATCTTTCCTTCTCTTATGTGGGTCATAAAATTCTTTAATTCTTGTTCTCTCCCTAGGTTTGGGTTTTAATATTCACCAATATAATTCATGTTATAAACCTAGGAAGGAACCCCTTTTAAGTCATGCAATAAGTGCACATGCTTATTAAAATCTTTTGTTATACTTTGCGGGTCTCATTGACTGCTTTCTATCGGTTCCCCTCCATCCTGCAATATTAAAATAATCAAATTAAGGAGTCGGTGAGATAGCGGGTCCTACCACTTCTTGAAGGTATCGATGACTAAAGGTGTTCAAATCAATGATTACTATGGTTTCTAACAAACAAATCTCAATCGTTCCCTGCCTCCCTGCTACTGTAAGATGCACATACTTTAAACCCGGAGGGAAAATGAGGAGGTTGACACGTAGATAGTTTCAACGCTTGTGGAGATGGTGGATAGAGTGACATGGAGATAAATCCACATGGTGTTTTTCAGTTGATCAATGCCATAAAATCTGGCTTTAAATCATAATTGCAAACAATTAAAGCATTTAATGCATCTAAGGAGTTCTCATTACAATTTTCAAGCTCGTTCAATGACGAGAATTAGGATTTTTAAGCATTTGCAAAATCAGTAAGTAAAATTACTATCCTACTTCTCAATTGTTTGAAAATTTGTTGAAAGTACTTGCTCTATCATATTTTCATTAGGGTTTATGGTTTGTTGCATTTCTTTTAAGGTTTGACATTCAATTCGAACAATTAGCTTGTTTAGTACTATTGTTGCCTTGCGTCAATCTTGTACCCTAGTTGTAAGCTTGTAATTTGTTGAGAAGTAAACCCTAGTTTACACAAAATCTACAACTATGGCACCTAAAGTCAAAGCATATGCATCAAAAGGACAGTCTTTTGATTCAAAACCTACAATGAGACCTCTGGTATAAGAATTTTAACCAAGCAATTGGTATCCTCAATCTCTGAGAAACCAAAGGGGTAACTTATGTACCGTGGCCCTAGAACTAAATTTGGTATCACTAATAGATATTGTACAAATAAAGATGTTTCCCTACCATAATCTAGATGGAGTCTTTTCCAAGGATGGTTTGGAAATAGGAATGTTGGTATCCCTTTCTACACCCCTGGAGGTTGGACATTGGTAATTTGGTTGTGCCCAACATGTTCATAGATGTTGATCTTCTCAAAGAAATCGGTGTGAACTATGACCCTCTGGTTAGGTTGTTAGAGATCATGATGGAAAAAATATGGTATGGGTAAATAAAGAAGTTGCGTATGTGTTCAAGTTGAACACTTGGAGCAGTGACATGGTTGAGATTGATGAGAAAAAGCTGAGTGAGGAATACTTGAAAGTAAAACACAATTTTAGGGTATCAGTCTTGACAAATTTTCTGATATCAGTGGGGAAGGGAAAAGACAAAAGAAATATTACTTTGGGACCCTCGAATGTTGAGCCCCTCCCTATTAAATATTTCCAACCATATTTTTAGAAGACCTTTTACTCCCTCTACCAAATTCTAGGGTTTGATCCTGGCTCTAGCATGTCAATGGCCCATATGTACATGTCTACAAGTATCCAACACCTTAACATAAATGCCTTATATGATTTTTCCACCTATATAGCAAAGGAAATTCACAAAGGATTGGTGGCCTTGAAGGATGGAAAACCTGGTGTCAGATTTTGGTGGTTTTCACTCTTTATGCATATGTTTCTTTTCAAAGGTGTAGACTACTTTGGTCAAGAGATGGAACTTCAAATGTTTGTGGATGGCATTGAAATTTCGGTGTAGCCATGGACCCCTATATTGGATAGGAATGAACAAAAGACCAACTGTGTGGCTGCTACAAATCTTTTTGCTACCAAATTGAGATAGGCTCTAATAGTGGATGTACCTAGGATCCCCAAGGAGTTACATGATTTTTTGAGGCTTGCTAAGAGGAGGTCTGATTTACAATTGGGGGATGTAATTCCCTATAAGGATTGTACAGTTATAAGGGTATTTTTCACACAATTGACACCCCACATACTTCCAAGGAAAGTTCCTCTGAGGATTGGGTTTTTGGAGGTCATGTAGTAGCTAGGGAATGTAGATGATCTCTTCCTAGATGAGAAGCGAAAGGGAACTTTGTTCCCTACATACATTGTGTTTGCATATTTTGTAATGATAACACATGGATGGAGGAATATTGTGGAACACTATCCCAGGAATTATAATATGAAACTTCGGGCATACAAGACATATGATCATGAGGGTTTCATAGCCTAGTTAATGAGGAGAAAAAGGGGAGGTCCATATGTTCATACCAACAATATGCCCGAGGACCTCATTAGAAATATTTTTGACCTTGATGTCCAAGCTGATAAAATGAGGAAGTGGGGTGCTTTTGTAAAATTGGAAAGAGAAATTAAGGTAAAAGAGCCTAATTTTAAAGCTTTGTCAAATATTATTGACCCAATTTTGAAGATTGAAGTTGTGATTCAAAATTTTGAAAAATTAGCGGAAAAATTAAAGGAAACAAAAGTTGTGCAAGATAAGGGGAAGGCCCCTATGACAGAGGAAGAATCAACTGTGTAGCCTTCCAATAAGGTGCACATTTATTCAAGGAGGAAAAGCACAGTAAAGAAGCAACAAACAGTTGTAACTCCTGCATAGTTTGAGAAGTCAAAAGTGCAGTTTCCACGGCAGTAGCTACCTCCATTGTCACCACAACATTCTTCTTCCCCTGAAATAATTGAACTGGATTCTCCAATTAGAGAATCATCCCCTCCAAGGGAGCCATCAATAAAGAAGAAAAAAGTTGAAGCTTCTAGTCTAGTTGGCTATCCTATAGAGGAGTTAGATGATGAAATTGCTATAAATGATGAGGAAATAATGCAGGAGATGTCATATCCTCAAGGGGAAATAATATCATAGACTTTGAGCCTTAGCTTGAGCAAAGTTGACTTAAGTTGAATAAATAACTCTGAGGATGTCATCTTCCAAGACTATGAAAGCTTTATGGAAGATGATCAATTTTTCAATACACAAGCTTTCCAAGAATATGTATGGAAAGCAATGAAGGATGAGTATGCAACATTGGTGCAAACAAGGAGAAGTGAGAGCCCCGAGAAGCCCCAAGAATTTGTTGAAGCCAAGGTCAAAGATGAAATGAGGGCCAATTATTTGAACATTTCTACAAAAGAGGGCAGGGAAATGGTGAGAAAGAGTGGAGTGTTACTAATCCCAAAATGGGACCTGGCATCAACAATTGCTTTTGACACTATGAGAAGACAAGATGTCCCCATTTTTAACAGTGAAGAAGAAGTGATATTGGATTTACAGGGGTCAGTTTTTAGTTAGTAGTGGGACACTCTTGCTATTTGAGCTATATTGCCAACCATTAAAAATTTGAAAGCTGTAGAACCTACCCTAGGGTAAGAGGAGGCTTAATCATAAAAAGAGTTTAAGATACATCTTCCTTGGAGGCAGCAACCATGAATGTTAATGTGGCACAATTCATCAAAGCCACAGTTGAGTCATTAACAAAGGAAAGGGATAGTCTGAGAACCAAATATAATGAGGTGGTTGCTAAGTACAACTCGAGCCAACAAAAGATGTCTCAAATGCAAACTCAAATGGCTCTATGGAAACAACAATTCCAAGCATTGCAGCCTGGTACCTCACATGCTGCAATTTTTCCTCCTTCCCCAATTCTTTCACCTTCTCAAAATCAAGAGGAGACTACCCCCATTGAATCTGAAGATGTACAAATGGCACAATCATCTCTTAAATCATCAAATTCCCCTCAATTTGAAGAAGTTACCAAGGAGGAGCTAATGGAAAAGATCAAGACTTATAAAGATAGGATGGATGATCTTGTTCATTTGAACAATATGAAGATTGTGACAACAGTGCTTGAGCACTTGAACAAGGTGGTAGAGAAAAAGTTTAAACAATATTCATACTAATTATTCTTTGATGTTTGATGCCATTAAGAACCTGGATAGAGATAAAGAAATTTATATTCCTTTAATAGATAAATGGATTCCAAGGGCTCAAATGTTGAGGGATATGGTTGTTGCATCCTCTTGTCATGCAGATAAGCCTCCAAAGATACTTCTAACCCTAAGATTTGTAACATATATAACTAGTTCTCAAGGGTTGATTGAGTCTTTAGAGGTGAAGATTAAAGAATTGGTTAAGAAGTTCAATGATTGGAATTTTGGTCTTCTTCCAGACATTCTAAATGACAAGGGTGAAGTTAAGTCATTGTTGGAGTGGAAAGACCAAGCAACTCAAGTGATAACTTCCTAGGCCAAAATAATATGTGATGAAATGGATTTGGTTATGTTGAGGAATAGTATGGATAGGCTCATGCATGCAAGGGATTTCCTTGAAGATTTTGATAAGGAGGTAAATCAGGTGGCAGTCAGGTATAGCCCATACAAAAAAGAGGTAGACGATATCATGGGATTTGATTAGCCTACAAAGGATTTTGTATTATGGAATTCCAACTATATTGACATATTGGACATATAAATTGCTACAAATGGGAGTGGGTGACAACAATTTTAGTTGGTGGTCTGCAATAACAAAGTTCAGCTGGGAAGTGCAATACATGGCCCAGAATGAGTACAAATTAGGCCTTAGATATATCAACATTCAAATATTGCACTTTCTCAGTTTCAAATGTGGTGACAAGGATTATAGATGTGGAATTACTTTGGTATATTCTCAATTTCACTTTATAATTTTCTTCTACAAGTTTTTATAGCACATGGACTGCAATGTTTACTCATGGAAAATATTACTTTGCATCGACTAAAGGAGCCTTTTGGAAGGCGAGAGAATCTTCACCAACAAATGGAAATGTTTTTTGTCTCATATGAAATTCTCCCTCGTATTTGGAAATGCAAATGTAACTTCCTTTGGGGATGTTTTGAAATTCAAATTCAAATGTATGTTAAATGTAAATGTGACTAAATGTGTAATTTGGCTCAAGCTTGTTTGCTCCCTTGTTCTTATAAAAGGGAATTCAAGGCCAATTGCACGAGTCTTTGGTTGAAAGAGATTTTGAACTCATGTAAGAGAATTTTGTAATTCAATCACAAGGAAATAGAGTTAGTGTTTAGTCTTAGGTATGAGTTCAAGTTTGTAATAGGCATAACAGTTTTACAGCAATGATGACATTTAAATGAGAAAATGCATATTCTTGAACAGATTCTCTCATTTTGTATTTTGTCATATGAATTATTAATAAAATGATCAAGGATCCTTCTATTGGTCTTCAATAATTTTGGTTGAATGTATGATTTTTTCTTTGCTTTAATTTAAATAATTAATTAAAATTCTCTGATGGAATCATAGGTTTGTATGACTAAGTATGAGAATTTGATAAGTAGTTCTTGTTCTGGGAGTTTCTGTTGGACTTGTCGTTGCACCAAAAGATCGACCTATCAATGCCCGATACAAGCTTTGGTTAAGAACCACAGGAGGAAGTTAGACCATGTCACAAACCCAAGCACTTAGTGCTACAAGGAAGACCAAGGGTCACACCTTGCAACAATCCCCCCCAGCACAAGTGTGGGGTTTGAACTTGTGACCAGCTCTAATACCAATTGTCAAACTTGTCATTGCACCAGAAGATCAACCTGTCAATGCCTGATACAAGCTTCAGTTAAGAACCATAGGAGGTGGTTAGACCATGTCACAAACCCAAGCGCTTAGTGCTGCAAGGAAGACCAAGGGTCACACCTTGCAACAGTTTTTAGTTTTTTTATTGTAATGCAATATCAGAATAGTTGCAAATGCTTAGTTGGGTCATTGTTGTATTACAGTTTATTTCAAATTTGAATGTGTTGCCCATGTATAAGACATTGCTCTATCAATTTGGTTAAATTTAAAGCCATTAAGTCGGCCCTACCTTTCAAAGAACAAATTCTTAAATAAAATCATTCATACACCTTAAATTGTTTTAAAGTTTCATGAGAAGTCATCCATTCTCTGCTTTAGATGATTATTTGTTAGAGAATTAGCTAGATTCTTGAAGGATTTCATCTAAGTTGTAATCTATGGGAATCTATATGTTATTTACAGTGTCTATGATAAATGGTACAAGAGTGTCATTAAGTACATTGTAGGGATCACCCTCTTCTAGGTCTTGCAGAGCCCAAAATGAAGAGGGAAATCCTGGCAAGATTTCACCTAGTCGTTGGCCAATCCTCACCATTGTTGATCATTGAATTATGGAAAATTCATAGGCAATTGATGAGATCAAGTTTGGTTCATAAAAACCCACCAACAGGTACAATGTGGGATCATCCTCCTGAGTTTTGCAGAGCCTGAAGTGCAAGAGGAAAGCATTGCTACTTTCATTCGTTCATTGGCCAATCCCTTCAGGGTGCTAAGAATTGGAAATGGAAATTCCATAAGCTCCTTTGAAGATCAACTTGGCTCTTAAAAAATAACCAAGAGGACCTTACCCTTAGAGAGCCCTAGGTTGTATACCTTTAACAACCCTAATTTAAACATTTGATGATTACCAAGAATTTTATGCCAGGGTTTTAGGATAATTGGGTTTTAGAAAGCCCTCGGTTGTAGACCTAACAACCCTAGTTTAACCAGTTGAGGATTACAAAGAATTTTATATTTCAAATTGTATTTGATATTTTATATTGTATTCCTTGAAATTATGCATCAAATTGAATAAATTAACATATTATTAATAATTTCATATTTTAATTGTGTTAAACATGTACTCATTGATTCATCACTCAACTCAATGCTTATTAACATATAACAATAGTAGCATATACAACAATGAATATCAACAATCGTTTAATGTGTATCTAGTAGTCAGAAAACTATAGCAAGATTAGCTAGTTTTGGGGGAAAATGTAGATTTATAAAGTCTCATGCTCCCTAATTGGTGCAGGGTACATTATCAAAGTCATTCTGAATTGACTTGTCAATCCTACATTGACATTCTAAAACATGTTTCCCAAGCTGAGGAAGCTGGCACAAGTTGCCCTGAGACCATTGCAGATTGCTTCCCATTTGAGGCCAAGGAAGCGACCATGTTAACTAGGGATGCAACACTTGCAAAATAAATCCCTCCTCAAATTGAACCTACCCCAGACACACTCTCGAAATAGCATATTGATGAGGAGCAGTCCTAAGGTTTGCTTGACACCCCTGTACTCACGGATATACCAAAATCCAAGGGGTTAACCCAAGAGATAAGTAAATGTCAAAAGGACAACCTTGGGCCACATGATACATCTAAAAAGGGATTGGGAATTATTCCTGAGAAACCTACTAAACAACCTGTCCCTATATTTAATTCAAAAGAATCAATTCCAACCTGTGATCAGTTGTGGACCCTTACCTTTGATGGATCCAAGTCTAAGACCGGTTGTGATGTTGGAATTGTGCTAACCAGTCTGAAAGGGAAAGTTTTCTTTGCTTCTTACAGGCTGCAATTTGGGTGCACTAATAACATAGTTGAATATGAAGCCTTAGCTCGAGGATTAATGTTTGCACACAAGAAGAGATTCATAGCCCTAATGGTTAAGGGAGATTCAGAAGTGGTTGTCAGGCAAGTGCGCAGCTAGTACACCTACCACAATAAAAGGTTGGCAGTATATAGAAACAGGGTATGGAATCTAATCGAAGACTTTGATGCATTTGGGATCAGCTTAATCCCAAGAGAAGAAAATCAGGTAGCTGATTCACTGGCTATTGCTACAAGCACCTTGGAGCCTATGCAAGGTTCCAAATTTAAAAGATTCTCAGTAGAACTGATGTCCACCCCAGCTGTCCCTGATAATATCAAAAATTTCTAGGTCTTTGATGATGATCAACACATTATGGCTTTCTTAGCCAGCTCAGATGTCTTTGAGGGGAAAATTATTGATGAGTCCAACAGAGACCAAGGAGATTGGAGCCCTAAGGAATGTGATACAGAAGGATTTCTTAATCTAAAAAGTAATAACATTCCCAAGGGAATGGTTTCTCTAGAGAGAATCTTTGACTCAGATCTGAGCGCTCGAGAGAAGGCATTAGTTGAAGAAAAGGGAGGAGAATATGAAACAGTTAACTTGGCCGATTCTGGCCCTGAAAGGAATGTCTATATAGGGAAGGCCTGCCCTGAAGCAATTAAAGAAGACATATTGAGGCCACTAAAAAAATATATTGTTGTGATAGCCTGGGGATATCAAGACCTACAGACCTTCAATGCTTCAGTTATGACTCACACTATTCCCTTGAAGCCCGAAGCTAAACCCTTCCGATAGAAGCAGCGCCCTGTCAATGCCTTGATTGAGCCATTGATTTATAAAGAGGTTCAAAAATTGTTGTCTGCAAGGATAATCTTCCATATTCACCATTCAACGTGGGTGGCTAACTTAGTTCCAGTCCGTAAAAAGAATAGGTAGATTAGGTGGTGTGTTGACTTCAGAAATCTAAATAGAGCCTCTGAAAAGGATAACTACCCACTCCCTTCCCTGGAAGAGGTGCTACAAACTGTCAACGGATCTCAAATGATGTCATTCTTGGACGGTTACTCTGGATATAATTAGGTTATGGTCGACTTTCAAGATAGGATGAAGATGGCTTTCACCACCAAGTGGGGAACGTTTGCCTATAGAAGGATGCCATTCAGACTCATAAATGTCGGAGCAACTTTTCAGCGTGCCATGGACATAGCTTTCAAGGATCTAATTGGAAAATGCATTATTGTTTACATAAATGACCTAACAGTGTTCTCCAAGGATCGACTGAATCATGCTGCATATTTAGCCCAAGTTCTTCAAAGATGCATCCAATATGGAGTCTCTTTAAATCCCAAAAAGTGTGTGTTCGGAGTTTCCGAAGGGAAGCTCTTGGGACATATAATTTTAGAAAGAGGAATATCCATCGACCCATATCGAGTTGAGTCCATCCTCAAGATAGCCATGCTAGGAAGCAAGAAGGAGATGAGATCCTTCTTTGGAAAGATCAACTTCGTGAGGAAGTTTATCATAGGCTTTGCAAAAATCGTGAAGCCCTTGAAATAGAGTGCAATGATGAGGCAAAGGCTGCATTTTCTCAAGTCAAGCAATCTATCTCGGAAGCTCCTGTCCTCACTAGCCCTGACTATTTGAGGTTGTTTTATATTTATTCTTTTGCCTCTGAGCATTCTTGTGCAGCTGTGCTAACTATGCGGAGAGAAGAACAGGAAGAAAGGCCAATTGCTTTCATGAGCTCTCCATTTAAAAATGCTGAAATAAAATACCCACCCCTTGAGAAGCAAGATTTTGCGCTGGTTCTAGCTGTTAAAAAATTCAGGCATTACATCCTCTAAAGCCAAATTATTGTTGTAGTTCCTGACGCTGCCGTCAAGTCCCTACTCATGTAGAGCGAACTAGGAGAAAGAAGAGGGAAGTGGATGGCCATATTGCAAGAGTTTGATTTAGAGATACACCCTATGAAACTTGTTCGAGGTTTGGGTATGTCTAAATCTATGGCTGACACTGGTAACAATGTTATTTGTCAACAATATACTACTCAGTCCTTCTCAAACGACCCGTGCTATGCTGATCTTATTTGTTTCATGCTCAACAATCATTGTCTAGAGGGAATGAATTCTACTCAAAGGAGAGCCCTGAGACTAAAAGGCTCACACTATATGATCAAAGGAGGATTCCTATATAGGAAGAATTTTGAAGGAGTGTACTTAAGATGCCTTGATCATCAGGAGGCCAAGCAAGTGATCTCCAAATTTCATGGGAAACATGGCACAGGTCATGGTCCGCAAATTCTTTGGCACACTAGATCCTTAGGTCTGGTTATTATTGGCCTTATGTATTCAAGAACGCACATCATCATGTGAGAACATGTCACACGTGCCAGGTTGCTGCACCAAGGGAACGTCATGCAGCCATGCCATTGCAGCCCGTCTACAAGGTGAGGCCCTTTGCCCAATGGGCACTGGATTTCATTGGTGTTATCAACCCAAACTCTACTTCAAGGCATAAATTCATCTTGACTGCTACTGACTACTGCACAAGGTGAACAGAGGCTATACCTTGCAAAAACAACACAACGGAGGTAGTGATCAAGTTCCTCACCGAATGCATCACTACAAGGTTTGGAGTACCCTTCGCTCTGGTATGTGACAGTGGCTCTGTCTTCTCTTCTGCTGAATTTATTTCTTGGGCATATGATCACAAGATTGTCTTGAAATATTCTTCCAATTATTATCTACAAGGCAATGGAGTTGCAGAGTCTACCAATAAAAGTCTCTTAGGGGTGTTTAAGAAACTGTTAGAACATAACCCTAGAGACTGGCATACCCAGTTGAGATTAGCACTATGGGCAGATAGGACTAGGATTAAGGCTGATTTAAACACCTCGCCATTGAAGCTGGTATAAGGCCAAGAGCCTATTTTTCCCATCCATCTTCAAATACATATCCTTGAGTTCATGCAAAAATTCTACTCTAAGGACAATGGGATAGAAGTCAGATTGGCCACTTTGTTGAAGTTAGAAGAGTAGAGAGATACCGCCTTGCAACAATTCTTTAGGCACCAGGCTTTTGTCAAATGTTGGTTTGACAAAAGAGCCAAAATCAAGGCCTTTAGGATATCTGACCTTGTATTGTTATGGGACAAAGCCAGTGAAAAGAAGGGTAGTCACCAGAAATTTGATAAACTTTAGCTAGGTCCTTATCAGATTGCCGAGATCTTAGGAGAAAATGATTTCCGATTGAGTAGTTTAACTGGAGAACCTGTCCCCTTGCCTGTCAATGGATAGTTTCTTAAACACTATTTTAATCATGAAGTTGGCATTTTGCTAGGTGGTGCATTTGTATAAATTATTTCTACTTGTAAATAGTCCCGGCATATAGCTCTTTGTTCTTTATGTAAATAGTTTTCTTTTTGTTCCTTTCTACTCTTTGAGTTTTCTTTGCTCTTTGTTTTCTGTTTGCCTTCTTCTTTGGGTTTGATCTGTTTCTTTCCCTTTTTGAAGTGATGGGTTGTTATTTGAAGCATGCTTTGGTCATTAGGAGAGAAGGGGTTTAGATATTTCCAAGCTTCCTGATTGGATGATTTTGTCCTCAATTCGTTGTTTCATGCTTTTCAATAAAAGTTGTGGAAAGTTTTGAAACAAGGTGCCAAGTAAGTAACCTTCATCAGCTCCCCTGAATCTATCACAAATAATTAAGATCATCTCCTCTTGTAATGGTACATTTGTCTTAGGACTATGGTGTTGTAAGATTCGAGGAAAAATCCAATCTCCCAAGTGTTGTTATGAGGTCCATGGTAGTTTTCAACCCAGATCAAATGTTAAACATCTGACATATTGCAAAGAAAAAGCAGAATTAAAAGAAATATCTGGAGCTCCAAAAGAAAAGAAAAGAATTATCAAAAGAAGAGTCAATATGAATGGGTGATTCCAGTATCTCTACCGGGGCTATGGACGCTTGTTTGGCAGTAGAGAAATGTTGTGAGAAAATTAGAGGTATCTCCGTCGGGGCTAGATGCCTGACTGGGAGCGAAGCAATGCTTGGGATATCATTGCACAAAAGGAAATCAACTCATGTAGCCCTAATCTTGCACATTGTTATCCGAGGGATGAGAAAAACTTTATAAAAGAGTGATGCACAATCAAGCACACACATAGATTCAGGGGGTAGCCACTGATTGACTTACATTTGAGATTCTAGCTCGACCTTGCTTGCTAAAACTGACCCAACTAGAGTTGTGATGTTCATGAACCAGGAATTCTGAGTACATGAATCTTTTCGATTCTTGAAAATGGTTAAACCATTTTCCCAGCCGAGTCGCCATTTGTTATTCCTTGTAACCACCCCATTTTGATCTAGATCAAAATGGGTCCGCTTTCTTTTTTGCTCTTTTTCTCTTTTTCCTTTGTTTTTTTTTTCCCTAGGCCTTTCCCTTTCAAAGTTCTGTTGGAGTCGGAACCGGGACCAATACGGGACTTGGAAATTCCTTCTATTTTTTGGTCTTGTTTCATCCCCGGTTTTGGTTTCGACTATTCTTTGCCTTGTCCCTTTTATCTTTGTCGGAGTCGGGTCCGAGAACGAGTTTGGAATGTTGAACTTTCTCAAGTTCCTCATTTTGGTCCTGTCCCGGGTTCAACCCCGCCTTTTCTTTGCTCTTTCGTTGGTCTTTTTCGGTCAATGTCCTTTGCCTTTGGTGTCTTCTTTTCGGCCTTGGGCATTTTTGTTTCTTGTGTTTTGGCGGGCCCGGAACCGAAACGGAGTCCGAACTTGGAACTTCTTCCAATCTCCATTTTTTTTGTTCCTTCCTTGGCCCCGGTCCCACCACTTTGGTCTTTTCTCCCTTGCGCATTTGTTCGCGTTGTTTCGCTTGTCTTGTTCTTTTTGTTTTGTTTCTTTTTGCTTTGTCGTGGGGTTGTCCTCCCCCTTTCCTCATTCTCTTGCTATTCCTTTCTTCCTCCTCTTTTGGATGGCATCGGAGGCAGGTTCAGAATGGAATCTGAACCTGAAACTTGGAGAAGTTTCTAGTTCATATTTTGGTTCCAACCCTGGTTCCGCCTCGTTCGTCGCTCTACTCCGGCTCCGTCGGTGCTTTGTTCCCATCCTTTTTGTTTTGGGGTTTCTCGCGGACGCTAATCCGGGATGGGGTATGAACTCGGGAATGTTAATTATTTCCCTAGCTCATTCTCACCTCGACTCCGTTCTCGAGTTCAGTTTTCTTCCGCCCCCGCCAGTTTCAAGGCGAGGGATGTCGTTTGTGGGTCGTATTTTGTCACAATCCCGGTTCCACCGGGATTCATCTGGTTTTACCCTCTCATCCCGTTTTAGTTTTGGTCTTGGTTCCGCCAGTTTTAGAGAGTGTGTTCCCGTTCAGTTTTGACCCTACCTCCGCCAGTGTTGTGTTTCTTTTTGATAAAATTGAAGGCATGATAAATAATGATATATCTTATTTTCCTTTAAGAACTAGTGGAGACCTTGTTTTGTAGGATCCAATCATGTGCATGAGGATATTTCTTAAAGATCTCAATGAAAGGTCTTGTCGACCGCCTTCTGATGGGTTCTTATATCACCATAAGGTTCTCTCCCCGCCAAGAAGTCTTGGCGAGGAAAGAAAGTCTCACCGACTAGAAAAAAGATCAAACCCTTCAGCAGGAGTCTTTTCTTCGGTATATGGTCATAGCGAAGTCTTTTGGTTCTGCCGACCGGTGACAAGAGGAAGGCTTCGGTGGGAGATATTGAATTTGGGATGAAGTCTTGCCGAGAGCCTAATGTCTCACCAACACAGTGCAATGGGTCTATCGGG
Organism: Sequoia sempervirens; assembly: GCA_007258455.2. NCBI lineage: Eukaryota > Viridiplantae > Streptophyta > Pinopsida > Cupressales > Cupressaceae > Sequoia > Sequoia sempervirens. The sequence goes on along the minus strand of VDFB02126672.1, from coordinate 200,881 downwards.
TGTTTTCGGTGAGAGAATCAGTGTGTTACAACGACAAAGGGATGAGCTAGTAAAGCTTTCGCCAAGGCATGGGGTGTATATAGGACGTCTTCCCGATAAGGGGAGGTTACAGCGAAACGCATAGAATGAAAGATTCCATTTCGGTGTGACTGCGAGAGGGTCCTGGCGACACCGAAATTCGGCGAAAGGAAATGAATGCGGCGGGAGGTCTCGCCGATGATCCAAAGTCACGCTGATGACAAGGATCGACAAAAGGTTGTGATGTCGGTATAAGGTCTCAGCGAAGAAAATAAGTCTCCCCAACATAGAACAAAGTGACATCGGTGAAGGGTTATACTTTCGCCACAAGGTCTTGGCGATGAGTGAAGGTCACACTAAAAGAACGAAGTGAGCCCTCCTAGCGCTGAGAAAGAAAAGGAACTCGCCGAAAGGAAAAGCATTCACCAAAAGGTCCTGGCGACCAACTGAAGTCTCACCGAAGGGGCGTGGCTTCGATATATGGAATGAAGATCGATGAGATGTCTTGCCAATACCAAAGGTTCTCGCCGATAACAAGATGGGCTCAACCAAGGATCATGCCTTCGCCACAAGGTCTTGGCGAAGGAAGAAAGTCACGCCAAAACAAAAACAGAAGCTGGTGCGAGAGGGTCAACAAAGGATGTCGGGGAGACTCCAAAGAAAACAAGGGTTTCGATATGTGCTCTCAGCGACCATCTCGTGTCTTGCCGATAGCGGCGAATCCGCCAATGAAGGAACATATCGTTGTAGCTCTTGGCGCCCACCATGACTTCTTGCCAAAGGTGGATGTCCTGCCGACCGAAAGAGGGGGCCACTGAAGGAAATGAGAGCTCGCTGAGAGGACGCGATTTCACCATCTCATCTGGCAGAGAGGAAGTAGCCTTGCCGAGGGTCCTTGCGAGATCAGTATGATCTCTGTGGCTCGCCATAACCTCTCACTGACTAGCCCGTGCTACACAGATGAACTTGCAGAAGAGAGAATCTGGAGCGGGAAGAGTGCAGAAGGAAGAAGATCAAGCCGTGAGTCAAATGGATAGCTGTGAGGTCTGCTAACAAAGGTAGCTCAACATTAATGGCGATATTTTGGGGCACTCGAGGCAGCTTCGCTAGAAGTCAAAAATGGACACGAAGGCCAAAAATAAGTGCAGTAGCTGCAAAAGATCTATAGAGCACCTCAGGAGACAATCTTCACCGATATAAGCCGGCAAGGATTTAGATTTATGGCAGAATCCACTTTTGTTAAAGATCTGGGCGTCGACTTCCTGACACCACGGGATATTTTGTAAACCCTAAAAATGGGTGCCGAGATTCTTCTCAGGAAGACGTATATATGGCATTCTCGCCTCTTTGTAAAGGGTTCCAAAATTTTAGTGTTAGAACTTCTAGGTTTAGAGAATTGTTTAAAGTTAGAACTGTTAGGAGTTAGTCAGCTTGCAGAAGGAGATCGAGTTGCATCTTGATTCTCAGTAATGAGAGCTTCTCTTGTCTTCTTGGTTAGCAGTTAGGTTTCAGTACAAGTTGGAATGTATTTTCAAAGTCATTCTAGTATAGATGGAAGCAGTCTGAAGATGCAGATTTTTTGTACACTAGTGATTGTGCCAGATTTGTAAATGTTGTTATCTGTCTAACCCACAGTAGAAGCAACCAGATTCAAATCGACTTCATATTGTGTTCCAAAATGGTATTTATCTTAAGTTAATCATTTGATTTTGAAAGCTTTCAAGGAATAAAATTTCATTTTATGGTTTTACTTAAATGGTAGTTTATAATCAGTCGTTAAAATCAGCACTGTGAATGGATGATATTGTGTGTTAATCACAAGTTAATTTTGCTCTGCAATTTTAGTTTATAAATTCCTTGAAAGTTATCAAGTCTGGTTAAGGTTGGATGAACTATTGTTCTTTTTGTTTCAAAACCCTGATCCATCTTTTTTATATTTCTTTAAAACCCCTAGTTAGTATAGGATTTATTCATGTTTGATCTTGGAGCAATCCAGAAGCCCAACACCAGCAGGCCCCTTGAATATTACTGTTGCATTGACCACTGAGTAACATCAGCACAGTTGAGACCCAACTACCAAGACGTTGGGAGCTAATGCATCCATGTGTTTCCTTTCTCTTTTAGGAGAACCAGAGTAGCAATATTATGTTTGCATTGTTGTGGTGCCAAAATCGCCATCAACAGTATCAAGTGAGCACTGATATTTGTTCTCATTTTGTTGCCTCTGCTAAACATTCAGGTGTCGAAGTTGATGATACTGAGGCTTACCATGGATATTTTTCCCAAGCGTTATCTCAAAAGGCCTCGAGGAAATTATAATGAATGTTGTGTATGGCCTTGGTATTCCAACAACAAGCGATCTCTATCGTCATATTGAAGAGGATGCGGTGGTGCCTTGGGTGCCATTTCTAAGTGGATTTCGCATGATGACCATTGGGGAACACCGTCAAAGGGTGTCTCAAGCTTTCCACTTCTTTCTAAGGTGCTACAATGTAGAGCTTTTCTACGATGTGGAGTGGTATACTGATTTTAGAAACCTGGTGTTTCCTCCACTTGTTGTTGTTGTCGAAGCTCCTATCGTTCTTGTTGACTTTGTCGCTCCTGCTAATGATGAAGCTCTTGTTGATTATGTTGCTCCTACTGAATGAATGGAATATTTTCTCCTCACTTTTTTTGTATAAATATCTCAAAAAGCTTCATAATATATATTCTCAAAAATCTTGGACTAAGAGCCATTTTGAATTGTAATATCGCAAAGTAAATATTACCATATAATGAATATATAGCTATTTTGTCAAGTTTTTGTCTCCATTGCTTTTGGATTCTTTCATGCTTTAAAGGATTCCACTAAGTAAAGACTCAACCAAACAAAAACGCACAAAAAATATTTACATATTTACACATTTACACTATCAAATGGTTAATAAAGCTAATTAAAAAGTTTGAGGTGAATTCCATTGAGAGGAATTCCCAATAATTCTTTTTCCATATTCTCTAATTCAAATGCATTATGTTGCTTACATTTAATGATGCAGAAAGGACCCTCTCACAGACTATCAAATTTTCCATGTTGGTTAGGCTTTGTGACGTTCTCATTGAATTTGACCACCAAATCTCTGCACTTAAGACCTTGATCGAAGGTTTTCTTGTCGAACCACTTCTTAACCACCTATTGACGGTTACACATGGTCGTTAGAGCATTTTCTATTTTTTCTTGTACCTCCAATAGTTTAGCTAACTGGACCTCCATGGCTCCATTTTTTTCTACCTCTAGAGACTTAAGCAGTTGCAGTGCGGGAATTTCCATAGAGATAAGCAATAGTGCTTCCTTCCCATATACCAGCTCGTACAATGAAGTCTTTAAGACTTGCTTAGGAGTTATGTAGTCTGCCCAAAGCATTGCTTTGAGGTTCATAGGCCACTCTCTCTGATGCTCTAACCCTATTCTTTTGATGAGTTAGACTAAATTCTTATTAGTCGACTCAGCCAAACCATTTCCCTGTGGGTAATAATTCGAAGATGTCTTTAGGAATATGCCATGCTTAAGTGCAAATTAACATACCTTCGAACCTAGGAAGGCTTTTGCATTGTCAGAGATGATGTTCTTGGGTGGGCCAAACCTTGTTACCAGTTCTTCGAGGAAGTTTACAATCTCTGCCTCAGTTGCATTCTTCAAGGGTATGGCCTCGACCCATCTGGTAAAATATTTGTGGCCATGAGGATCCATTTATGCCTAACACTGGAGGTGGGATTAATCATCCCAATGAAATCAAGCCCCCATTGCATGAAGGGTTCTTCAACCACTATTGGATTCAAAGGTATTGTCGAGTTCTTCCTCCTTCCTGAGAAGAATTGGCATTCCTTGCAGGATTTAACTAGAGTGTGAGTCATTGAACAATGTAGGCCAAAAATACCCCGCACACATAATTTTAATGGCAGTGGTCTTTGCAGAGAAATGTCCACCCGCGGGACTACTATGAAATATGTCCAAATTTTTTTGCACTTGCTCTTGGGTTACGCACCACAGAAGAACACCATTGAAATTCCTTTTGAAGAGAACCCCTACAATAAGCACATACCCACTATTCTGCAATCTATAAAACCTATTCTTCTGAGAAGGGAGGCCCATTGGATATTTCCCAGTCTGCATGATTCTCATTCTGTCTACCAACCATCAGCCTTCGGACTCATATTCATTTCGTAGAACTAGCTCAGGTTGTTCCTCCTCAACTACCACTTCTTCATCACGTGCCAAATATTCACATAATCCTCTCCCCCACACGGTCTTTGTGGGCCTGACATCAATGTCATATTCCAAGATCTTGGTTATCTAGTTGGCCATTTTTTCAGTGATTTCTCCCTCCATAATATACTCACGCACACTAGAATGTGCTACATATATGATGGCCTTGCTGCAAGCTATGAGATGTCAGAACTTTTGGAGCCCCTTAACAATGGTGAACACCTACCTCTCGATGAAGTTATACTTTGTTTCATTGTCTTTTAAGGTCTGAGAGTGAAAGTCTATCAGATGTTCTCCCTTTCCTTCATCATCCTTTTGGGTCAAAATAGTAGCGATGATAGATTTGCTACTGAACACAAACATTATAAAGTCCTTTGACAAGTCTAGGTTAACCATCATAGGAGCTAAGGAAATAGCCTCCTTGACCTTATCAAAGGCTTCTCTTTCCTCCTTTTTCCATTTAAACAATTGATCCTTCTTGAGCATAAAGGTGATAGGTCTAATTAAACCTACAAAATCTGAAATGAATTTGCTTACAAAATTTACCTTCCCCAAGAAGGACTGAACTCCCCTTTTGTTTACTGGTAGGGGAAGTTCCTTGATGGCTTTCAACTAATCCAGATCAATAGAAACCCCATCTTTGGACACTACATGTCCCAATAATTTTCCTTGAGGCACTCTGAAAACATATTTTTTTGGGTTCAAGGATATCCCGAACTCTTGGCATTTTTTAAAAACCATTTCAATATGATCAAAATGATCATATTTTGACTTAGAGAATACAGTAAGATCATCCAAGTAGATCAAGATGATATTATTGATCAGTTCTCTAAAGGAAATGTCCATTGCTTGCTGAAAGGTGGCTCCCGCATTTGAGAGGTCGAAGGGCATTTTTGCATAGGCAAATGTCCTCAACTTAGTAGTGAACGTGATTTTGTGTCGGTCCTCTTTGACCTAGATCTGGTTATAAACGAAGAATTCATCCAACAAAGAAAACATTTCCGAGCCAACCATTATTTTCAAGATTGATTCCATGGAGGGCAATGGGTAGTGGTCCTTTAGGGATTCCCTATTCAGATCTTGGAAATCAACACAGAGGCAAATGTCGCCATTTTTCTTTCAAATCGGAACCAAGTTGGACACCCATGTACTATGCTTGATCGAAAAGACAATCTGGGAGTGGATTAGCTTCCTCAACTCCTACACCATTAGTGCTTCAATCTTTGGGTTTATTGGCCTTTACTTCTAGTGAACATGTTTTTCTCCTTCTATCAATTCTATGGTATGTTGGATGACTTTGGGATCATATCCCTTTAGGTCATCATATGACTAGGCTACTACTCCTTTATATTTTTCGTAAAAATGCATAAGCTCGTCTTTATCAGTTTGTGAAACATCTTTCCTGACCTTAAGCTTCCTTCCATCTCTGACTTGAAGATTTGCATAGTCGCTCTTTTCTAGTACAAACTTCCTCTTGTCATTTCTTGGATCATCGCAATCAAATATATTTTTGAGAGTGACAAGTCCTTTCGGAAGCTTGTTAGACCTCAGCTGAATAATTTTCCCTTCATAAGCTTCTACAATTTTTGGTTGGATCTGATTGGCAGACTCTCCTGAGTGCTGAATAAATGAGGCAATTTGTTCATCACTTTCAAACACTTGCCAACACTTGTCATTGTATGGGATTCTAGGTCAAATAATCACTCGCACATTCTTTGTGTTCTCGATTAAGTTGAAAACAGGGTCGAATTGAGATCCTATCATCACCATGTGATCCACAGCTGCATTATGCTCTTTAGGCACCATTTGGATATTGAAGGCTTCAAAGCTTTCAATTAGGTCCTAGACTCTATGTCTATAAGATCACATGCAAACATTTTTTTCTATGGAGATACCTCGAACTTGATTGACTATTAGCTTAGAGTCTCCAACACCATAATTTTTTTATGCACATTTTCTCCGCAAGACTTAGAGCTTGCACGAGGCCTTCATATTTAGCTTCAATGTTTGAACATGCAAATTGAAAATGAAAAGATCTGAGTGTCTTTTCATTAGATAGGGATGTCAAACATATCCCAACTCTTACACCAACTTTACATCTTTCTCCATCAAAATGCAACATCCATAGCTCTGAGGCTTGACCACCCTCGGATTCCTTCATCACCTTCAGAATCACTTGATCCTCATCATAGATCACAAAAGTTCCCAATTCGGTGGCATGATAATTGTCAAAAGGATCAGTGTCTATAAATTCACTCAAGAGGAGCTCTTCTTCATCAGTCCAGTCTCTGGTCACCTTCTCATCCTCCAGTAACTCAGTGCAATACATCTCATCTTTGGTGATAGAGGTATGAGTAGCCTCAAAATTTATCATGGCTTCATCTGCTATGTGTTCCGAATGCAAAGGTTCAGACACTATCTTCATCTTAGATCCATGCTTGGTCCTAAGAATTAAGCGTGACCAATCTAAAGAAAGATACCCACCTATATTGGCAGTGAACTCCCGAGATAAGTAAAGGCCAAACATGGGAGGGACGTTAATGATCATGGTATCTTGTGGGACTGTGATACTAAGGTAGGAGAACGGAGTCAAGGGGAGGTTCTTGATGACACCTATAGTTTCAACCTTATTCCCATCAAGCTACATAACCTCTCTATTTAAAGGTTCATAGCTAAGTCCTAAGGCTTCAACTATTTGCTTGGGCATAACTGTGGTGCTATCACCAGAGTCAATCATAAAATTGTGCAACAATTTCTTACCCACAATGAGAGTTAAGAAAAAGAGTTTTGGTTTCAGCTTACCTTTACTTTCGGTAGAGGATTCCTCTCCATTGTTTATGAGGACTTTGGATTGAGACGATGAATCAATGACCTTTCCTTTGGATGGTTGCTTTATTGGCTCTATGTTGGCATCTTCCAGTAGGGCCTCCTACAACAAAAACTTCTACTCTGGAATAGCTAAGCTATCCCAAAGGGATACATTAGCAAAGGCTTTCTTCAACTGTTACACCACATTGAATGGTAGTGGATTCAAAGACTTTTTCTCCCTAGACTTTCTTATAACAATCTCCTTGTGTGGCTGAGATTGATGTGCAATTACGAAGGTACTAGGAGCTTGGTTGGGAACACTTTTGGGTTGTTGAGCATCTGGTTTGCCCATGAATCTCCTCTTCAAGCAAGAGTTATAATTTGATTACACTTGTAGGGTCTTTGATGTGGAAACATCATTTGCAAACATCGCCTCTTCCTCTTCCATCCATGAGAAGAGCATGTGATTGGGAGCTATATCTATTTCTTGCTCCAAGGACATTCCTTGCATTTGAGCGGTGAGTACTGCGTTTTCCATTTGTGGAGAGGCATACATATAACCTCCTGAGTCTGGCACAATGCCTTGACTGCATTGTTCTACCACTCCTTGTTGTAAATTGCCACATAGACAATTTTGGGGCATATGTACTTCGTTGCAGGGGAAGCACCAAGGATTGGTATCATTAGCGAGATTATTTTTCCGAGCTACCAACTCTCTATTCAAACTTGGGTGAACATTTTGTAGTGGAGTAGGCACTGGTACTATCTGATTATTTGTTTGAGTTTGTGGATTCGTGTGCATACCCCCTTGGAACTAATTTTGCTGCTAGGAAGATCTTTTGCCTTGGTAATTTTGGTAAGCTGGCTTCAAAGGCATGGACTGTTGCTGCTGGATACTAGTTATTTCATTTGAGAAGTTCTGCAACAACTCCTTGATGTCGCTCATCTCATCTTTTAAAGGATTAGATGTAGAAGCAATGTTTTGTGGTGCGCTCGAATATGTGTACATTGATTGCAAAGGAGCAAACACACTAGTAGAAGCTATCTCTTGGGTGAGGGCTGACAATTCTGCAAATATAGGCATAGCAGGCCAAGGCGGTAACTTTTTGACATCGATCAAATTATTCTCTACCTTAACAACAATGTTATATGCATCCGGCAAAGTGTTCCCACCAAGGGACTAGATCATCACCGAAATGTCAGCATTGAGAGATTTTAGATAGAACATGAACACCAAATCAACAGGTAGGTGGATAGCGATCTGGATCCTTTGCCAAGTCATGTGAAACCTAGAATTGAAGTTGGTTATGGCTTTCTGAGGGGGTCGCTTTATGGTTACCAACTGCTGGAATAGCGAAGACTGATCTCCATTGTTTGAAAATTGTTTGTAAAAAGGATCTTTGACCTAATCCTAGGTCCTAATAATATTAGCCTCTAGATTTCGGTACCAATCTAGTGCCTTACCTTTAAAAGAAGCTGCAAGCAACCTCAATGCTACATTTTGATTAGCTACACCATGCACCAAACACACATCCACCACATCTTGCAGATGATCGGATGGTGTTTTTGAGCCTTCCTTAGTGAATTTTGGTAAAACTTTTAAAGTGGAGGTTGGGATAGGAGCCCACACAGCTAGTGCGACTAGTGCTATGAGAGGGCTTCTGGCGTCCCATGCTACAAAATTTTTGCTAGCCATTGGTAACAGGACTGATGGAGGGGTCGAGACGTTCACTGGACGGGTTCTTGCTTGTATAGTTACCAGCGGTGGCACTAGCAGGCTAAGGTTATTCATTATCTAGGATCTCGTAACAGGTCTATGGCTCATACACCCACTTTAAATTTAGATACATTCAAACAAAGTCCCATCGGACGTGCCAAAAAAAGAGTTGTTGATGCCTAAAATTACTAGGCACATAGCCTTATGGGAAACTTAGTTAATGGGGGAAGCAATTGCGCTAAACTGAGTAACCTCCAGGTTTTAAAGAAGTCGGCTCTTCTATGTATTGGGGGTGAAAAGGGAAAAGGAAGTAGATATATAAAAATAAAATCTAATAGAAGGTGATACACCAAGATTTAAGTAAATAGGCACGAGAAATCTTCCTTTCAGATGAGATTTGAGGGCTTGTTCAATAATCTACATGTCCAAAAATAACATAAAGCATAGATCAAAATCCTAAGAAGATGATCAAATAACATAATATAACTTCCATATGCTTTTACTGAACATGAAGAGTTCAAGACATGATCTGAACAACAAATTTATATTGAAATTATAGAAGTTTTGCAGATAAACTACTCAGTACAACAAACATCATAGTATAATGTCTTATCAATTAACTAAGAAATAGAGAGGTCAAACAAATTGGCACAATCTATAAGTATTAATACAATAATCAAAAAATAATACAAAGGCCTAGAGTCTTTCAGTGCTTTTCCCATGTATTTACGAACCCTTTTTTAGAGAGATTGAATAGTATATATAGATCCTTTCACTGCTTGAAAGCTAGGTAATAGAAAAGATTCCCCAGGAACAGGTCATGCTGCCCATCACAATGATTCTCCAAAACTGACATAATAGAAAGATTATGAAACGTGGCATTCAGTTTCCTCAAACAAAGTGCATCCTTCTACAAATGGTGGATGTGGTCCAAAAGTGAAAGCAGTAGAAATCTGGTGCAGACATGTGTCAATCGCCCAAAGAGTTGGTTAGGACACATGGTGTAGAGGCGGGGCCTCTCATTGATATTATCCTTCTTGTGTGACCATGATCCCTGCGGAGATGACAAGTGGTGCGGTCTGTGCTCAAAGTGTTGACTGCGGGGTCTGCCAAAAAGGTGCCCGCAGAGAATTCAACATGGCATTCAAGCGGAGCTCGAAGAAGAAGCAAGGGAAAAGAGTTCCCAAATGTGAGCGCTACTAACACGTGGCACAAGCAGATAAAGGCGCTATCAAAAGGAGCCCAGAAATATGCAACATACAAAGCGCGGGCCAGGGCCAATGCAAAGCCAACAATATCAACCCGAAGGGAGCTATAAGGATTGTTAAATCCACACATCCATATTCACATATCCATCATATCCCTCCATTAGTGATGTTTTTTAATGGACCTTTGATGATGACCCCTTCACGTACTATAACTCATTGGTTGCCCAAACTCCTTTTCATGTGAAGCCTGATCGACCATGTAGTGTGCATGTTAGGAATCATTCCCTAACTCCCTTCACCCACTACATCAGTCATCCTCTGCATCCATCATCCACACCTTTCATCCAAATCATATCTCTTCATCCAGCATGATCATCTAGATATGAGTCTAACCGGTTGGGTACATACATTAGCACTGTCGTGTATGGATCTAGTGCATACCAGTTTCCAGAAGGTGAATTTATCAATAATCCCATCAATAGTATGCATATCCACAGGTTTTAAACTTGAGTACTTCAAAGAGTACACTCTTTTAAAGTCCTGAAAAAAATACAAAAAAATGGAAAAAAGTCCTAAAAAATACAAAAAATAGAAAAAAGTCCTAAAAAAATGTATAAAACAAAAAATGAAAAATGAAAAAAGTAAAGAGAAATCAATTCGTTCAATGTTGAAAATCACTTCAATGACACCTTAAGCAAGTACCATGGTGAAAAATGAGAAATCAACAATCAAGTAGACATTGCAACATACCTATCGATTCATATATCAAATCCAACCAAACACATAAATTGTTACAAGAATCAGATCTACATGGAAAAATGATGCCTATTTGTTTGTCGATCTTTGATCATTTTATGATTTTTATCTTTGGTGGCATGTCTTTTAGCTTCTCGAGGATTTATTCGACTAGAGAGGTGAGGATGGGGCATGTTCACTTGTTTGTTGTTTGTGGATTGTTTCTTATTCACAGGATGACCCGTCTTAAGAAATGGTTGTCTAAAATCATCAAGGACCTATGAGTCTAGTGTGGATGAGAGCATTCCTTGTCTGATAGTGTCTTCCATGCAATAAGTATTCAGGTCATCTAAGGTCCTTAAAGCTAGATGCTTATACTTCACTGCTAAATAAAAACAAAAATAGTATTTAGGTTGTCTAGACATTCATGTTATCTAGACGCTTATACTAATTTGTGACATAATAAGCTCTGTGATGATAAAGCACTTCGTAAAGCACAAGAAGCTTCATCACTTTCATTTCCTTCATATCTCTTTTTCATCTATCATTTCTTCCATCATCCATTTCCTTCATCATTTCATTTTCTTCATGCTCCTTATCTCAAAGGGAAATTAATTGGTTTATCTAACTGATGCTTGTCTTTTAATCCAAATATCAAATCAATCAACTTGCTTTTTAGAATGGGACTCCAATGCTCCCTGATCACTCAATTTATTAATCAATCATTATTTTTTGCTAGTATTCATCTCAATCAAATTAATTAGCTTATCAACCTGGTTATATTGAGCATTTCCATCAATTTCTCCATTACGCTTATCAGTTGTACATTTTCATCAAATGTGCATCTTCGCTTAATCACTCATGGAATATCAATTATCAAATATTCTCCTCATGATCTATCAAGAGATTTTAATCTTATCACAACTTGTTCAATCAATCTCTCAAGGGGGCATATCATCCTTATCATCATCCTTACCAGGATATCCCTGGGGCATGTATCAATTAATCAATCTTATTTTTCTTTGAAACAACGCAACATGTTGCATTGTCTCAAAGAGGGGAAAAATGTAAACACTCAAAACGTATCAGTTAATCAATCTTCTTTTTTCTTAAACAATGTGATAGGCTGTATTGTCTCAAAGAGGGGCAAAATGTAGACACTCAAAAATTGTCCTCACAATTGTCATATTTTTCGTCTATTAATTAAATGGATATTATTATCTGTTTAATTAATTCATTTAATACTTTCTTCTATTCATTCATTAATCCACTTAAATCATTAAAATATTATTTAAGCATTTATCCATTCACACAATCATTTATCCATAAATCATTTCATAATACTCTATTCACATTATTATTAAATCATCCATACATACATTTACATTAATCTTTATCCATTTAAATATTTCATTAAATCATTTAAATACATAAATCCATTTAATTGTCCATTAATTCATAAATCCATCTTTATTCTAAACTCTAAACCTTCGCTATATCATAAAGTCACCCATTTATCTCTCTCATTCCCATTGATTTCATTTGATTAAAGAATATGGGATAATTGTCAATTTCTCCACCTCTCTCTTTAATCCTGCATTTCTCCTGCAACATGAATCCACCATGTGAGGAAATCTATATAAACCCTCTCTTCTCACCAAAAATATATTTGAGATTTGATACACGCATATTTGATTTCTATAGCATATTCACTCACTATCCATTCATCATGGCTTCTTGCTGCATTTTGTGCTTGTGAAAATATGAGAGCACCAAATGCGTAAATCAAGATCTTGGTGATAAGAAAGCAATGGAGTTATTTTTCTTTTGAATGCATATGTTTTGGTTTTCATAGTGTAGTTTTACATTTTTGTATTTTCTTTCATTTAGAAAAGCTTCATTGGTGTTATGCTAAAGCTTTAATTGATTTTGGATTTATAGATAAATTAACTTTTTCAAATTTCAGCGTAAACATTAGGTTTCAATGTTAAATATGTTTAGTAAAGTGTGGTTGTGGTGCCACTAAATGAGACCATCATTCCTTGTATTATTGTGCAACCAAGAGCCAAGGTGAATATTAATTATATATGATTCCTAGTTCATATTATAAGGTTATCATGTAGCTAAAGAGTTGACCTAGACTACCTTGCCACCATGTTTCACTTTGGAGTCTCAACTTAGTAATATAATGAATTCAAGGGTAAGATTATATTTTATTTCCCACCATTGTCTACTCAAAATTCCACACACTTGGTTATTCATATAGTCAACCATTGACTAAAGAAAGTTCCTTGTTTATGAATTTCTCATAATCCCAAATTTCGCATATCAAGTATTCTAACTTTTGAGATCTTGAGTACCATACTAGATATTGGTTACCTCTAAATATTAATTCACAAATTGCTTATAAGAATTGTGTTCATTTCATTTAATATCATTCTATATTGTGGCCCATACATATACAAACAATGTTACCAAAATCCACATCGTTCTTTCACTTGATAATAAAATTGCATCACAAATAAGAATAAGAAAATATACTATTCAGTTTATTGATTGTCTGGAAATTTTACACATTATTATAAATAATCTTGAATTAAAAATTTTTATCAACCATTTGCATGGTAAATAATATATTTACCTCCATAATGATTAGGCGACCCATTAAATATAACTCTTTGGTAAAAGCATAAATACATAGTAGTGTGTATATTTATAAGTGGGAAGACTTAGGCATATATGTACAAGCATTTATATGTACAAACATGTATATGATTGCCTACAAATATATGACATGAGCACATGTGAGTTTATGTATAATATAAATAAGTGCTTCATTACTTCTGTTTTGCACTCCTAATATTCTTAGGATCAAACATTGGTGTAAATCAAGCTCAAGCATCATTCATATGTTATGCCTTACTATAGAAACAAGGTGAATGGAAAGAACTTACCTAATGGGGAAGCCATACAAGCGTGAAGTGGCAGCCTACTTTGCACAGGTGACCTCCTTCAAATATTTATGAAGTCTCCTTTCTTGTGAATGCTCTTTGACTAATTTCCTCTTCCCTTTCAACTTGGGTAAATGCAATAACCTATTCTTAAGCCCTCATAGGGTGGATGAGACAGAAAGGTTGTGGTCAAGGGTTGTGCAGTCTGGCTTTTACACCTTCCAGCTACGGTTGCCTAAAAGTTTCTTTAGCCTTTTTTAACAAATCCATTTATAAATTCATGATTGGAAAAAAATAAACTGGCAAAAGGATGCATTAGTCATGTGCTCAACTCCCAAATTGGACTTCCTAAATCGTTACTAGAAGTAAACGACTTCCTTTTCCCTGTGATTTCTTTGCATTCTCCTCATATTTTTGTCTCTTCATTTCCCATGTGATTCCCCCTTCTTATTTTCTCCCCTCTGTGTGTCATCTCACACATGTTTGATGAAATTCCTTTAAACACCAGTGTTTTTCCTTTCCAAGAGCTCACTTAGAGCTACATCCCATTTCCTCACAGATAGGGAGAGTGTTGGAAACGACAATGGAATTTTTCTTTACACCTGTCGTTTGCATTTGCTTCAAAGTTTCTAAAACCTTTTCAACAATTGATTTTGTGCATAACCTACGATTGTGGTATTCAATGAGAACACCTTTCTTCTAACAGATCTCTCGCTTTCTTCCATGCGTCGTCTCTATTCTCTCTCTCTGCCCTTCGAACCAGTCTTCCCTCTGTATTTTCTTGCCTTAAACTCTGTCCAAAACGTGTCTTCAAACTACCCAAAAACTTTCCTTTATGGTGGGTTGTGGGTCATCTGCATTTCATTCTCCCCTCTCTTTCTGCATTTTTTGACCAAATCTACGTGTCTAACTAACCCTCATACTGCAACTTTTGGACAACTCCAGGTTAGGGGCACCATACGCTAGTAAATACACGTCATTCCCTCCTACATTGTGCCCCTAGATGCATGTTAATTGAGGTCATGGGAGGATATTAAATGATGGACTTGTGTGCCATTCTTTACACCTTGCAATCCTCGCTTCTAGAAGGGATGCCATGCCTTATTAATGGCATGGACACCCTCCTCTTTCCTCACACTCCTTCCTGCATACTACAACCTCTCCTCTTTAATGAAGTTTACATTAATGCCTTATTGTATTCGTTGGTCATTAGCTCCATCAAGAATTTTACTTCTTTTTTTTTAATTATTTCTTTGATCACACGTCATTGCCATTCAAGATGACCTTTTACGGGGATGTGACATCACCGCGAAATGCTAGTTCTTTCAAGAACCTTGTGGTTGTGGATAAATTTCCTCAAAAACCCCAAATTTAGCCCTATAATTGAATTCATCTACCAAGATGTTCTACTATAAGTTGAGTATAATATGTATGACCTTCAAATATATTTGACTATAAGTTAATTTATGCCCCAAAGCCATCATGTCTACACAAATCTTTCTAGAACAGCTTCCTTGTAAATATTGATTCATGGATAAGACACGAACTGTTTGACAAAATGCTCCAAAGAAATGCGATCTCAGAACATGTTCAGTTCGTTGTCATAGGAAGTAATGGTGTTGTTGAGTTTGTTTTAGCAAACATACATTAAACTTTAATTTGAAGATTCCTAGATAGTAAAATGGGTTTGACTGGGAAATTCATCCATTTCCACACTTAGGATTGCATGCAAATTATTGGTATGTTGATGATGTCTTGCTTCTTGATTGGCGATGATGCTTCTGAAACAAAATGGATTAGACAGATAAATATCCCTACTATTTTCCAAAGAACTTAATAACACTTGAGGAGTTGAGATCTAGCTGTGTATTTGCTATGATTTCTATCTTGCCACATCTCTCTTCTTGAGCAAATTATTTCAGATTTTTGGTGTTCAACTTTTTTTCTGCTATCCAGATAACATGCTGACAAAGGCAAGATTCTGGTTCATGTGTGGAACCAGCACCTTTAATGGAAACACACTTTGGTGACTCTTTTGAAGCTGTCATAAACTGTATTACTTACTGCTTCTCGTTTTCTCAGATAAGAGTAACCATTTTCCATTGAAAGAAAGTTTTGCTATCATTTTTCCGCTCCATTTCCAGATTTACACTATCCTTACTACCGCATAACATCCTTGAGAAGAAAATTTCTTCAATCTAGATGGAAATAAAAGATCTAAGGAAGTAATTGCGATGTCTCTTGTTTTTATGCTAAACAACAATTTTTTTATTTTTGTCTTGCTAAAATCAAATCTAACCATGCCTAATTGGCATTGACTTAGCCTACCATGTCTTGATATCAAATTATATGTTGGATCAATCTTTCTACATTGAGTGCTTCCACTAAATCATTACCTTATTCAATTTTTTTACGAATTCAATATTGACAGCTAAACCCTAAGTTCTTTGTTAATAGAATGAACTGCATATGCTACTGATACTCCTAGATGATAATAGGCTACTCTATCAAGCACATAGATTATCATAAGCGAAGTTAATATGCCTTGTCAATTTCAGGGAAACGAGATTTTGAATTAATATAGTTAAGAAAGTTTTGAATTAGATTTTAAGTTAACTTATGGAAGTAAGTTTGAGCACATTAAAAAATTTAGTTTAAAATTTTCTCATTTAGTAAGCAATGCTTACAAATTTAATGTCCTACAAATTCTCGGTCAACAAATCGTTGAGCACTAGTCATCTTAGGTTTTTTTTGTTTTAAAATTCTCTAGTTGCACATTTTGTTTTTACAAACTTTGTACTGTACTTGATTGAATTATGGTGACAATGTGAAACACTTTCTTTACCTCCATCCATTTTCTGGAGTATTCGTAGATATATTATTTGGCATCTATACTAATTGGTACAAGATCTTAAACAGTTGGCCTTTGTTTTATTATTTAAACCATTCCAAGCTCCAAATTATTGTTAAAATATAGTTGTAGACAACTCAAGATCAGATAGGATGTACAAATTGAACATATTTAAAAAAATCAAGAGATCAAAAAAACCTTGGGATAAGCTTTAATATTTCAACTATAATACTAACAAAATATCTCCTTGTTTTACTTGTATTTTGTTTGAGACAATCATTGTCCTTGTTCAACCACTTGCCCCTGTTTTAGGATGATCTCAAACTTTACTACAATCATTATTCCTTGCTCAATTATGGGCTCCTCCCCAATTTTAAAAATGTTAATAAAAAATGAAATTAATATGAATTTTAAATCTGCACTATCTTTAATCACAGTCATGGGCCAAAAAACACTGCAGATGTTTTAGAATTCTTACTAAGACCAAACATGTGCCTGCATTAAGCACCCCTAAAATGTAGTTGCTATGAGAAAAATTAACAAAATATTTCACAAAAACATAGCCAAATTACAAGCCCACAACTCCCTAAACCAAAACAACATTATCTTACAGAGCTCAACATATAACAAATCAATACACAAAAACTATTCAGTAAGGCATTACTATTCATCCCTGTTAACCCCAAAACAAATGCTTCAGAGAAAAGTGAAAAGAACATTTCAGAACTCACTCACTCACTCTTAAGCTCTTCAAGCCATCGTGCAACATTCTCAAACGTAAGATTGCGGCTAATATCATAAACAATGAGGACCCCCACAGCTCCCCTTTAATAAGCTGAAGTAACAACACGTAACAGGTTTCCTCGCCTGCAGTGCCCCAAATCTGAGCTTTGATCTCCTTTACGTCGATTTCCATGATCTGGGTCTGAAACTCCATGCCTATGGTTGCCTTTGAGTTGGGATTAAATTCATTCCGGACAACAGATGTGGAAGAATAGAGAAGGCACATGAGTTTGATAGAATGACTCAAAAAGATACGATCTCATGGACTACAATGGTTGCAAGATTTGCACAAAATGGATTTATTCAGAAGATTTGAGAAACTTCCAACCTAAAGCAATTAGTAGGTGCAAAGCCAAACTCGTCAAGCTTTGACAACGTCCTCCTTGCTTCTGCCAAAATGGGAGCTTTCGAACAAAGAGCGTATGGATGTCCATCACAACATAATGGAAGGTAGAATCTTGTCAGATGTTATATTTGCAACTGCCTTGGTAGACATGCATGCAAAATGAGAAACCATAAACAAGGCACATGTAACTGTTTGGAAAATGTCTATAAAGGGATACCATCGCATGGAATGCAGTGGTTGCAAGCATGTGTCTCTCTGCATGCACCCACTCTACCCTAATCGTCAACTGTCTGAGCCGGACCAGAGCCTATTTCAAAAATTGTGCGCTCTCTTGTGTCGTGAAACTAGAACCCTAGACTGACATGCTGCAACCATTGATCCAGACCAATAAGAGCTAACCAAATCTCAGAGTAGTTAAGTAGTGAACGCATTTGCATCCTCCACTATGCACTGCTCAATAAAACATGAAAAAATCTGAATCCTGATTGACCTCTGAGGAATGCATTAATCACTGTTTATGGTTTGAAGGCTCCCGATAGTTTCCCCAGGAAGTAACAAAGCAATTGATTATTCTATTAATGTACCAATCAATCTGCATGTAAAAACCTCATAATTTTAAACATACACCTTTCTAATTTTAGATTTTCTAATCAATTCATTACAATTCAAAATTTGAACTTATTAAAAGGACAAATAGCATAAATATGTCAAGAGAATTAATAAAATATAAATTTAAAGTCCTTTTTTTTTTAATTTTAACTAATTTAACATAATTATAAACATAAAAAATGTCATGACTAACTCTACCTACCTCAAGGTTAAGTATAAATGTCATCATAACAATTTAATGCCATCGTGTTCTCCTTATCCACTTTAATCATAACAAATACAATAATCACTTAATTGGTTTCTATTTGGTTTTGATTTAGGCCTAAACATATTGTTTTCATATTGCTCACTTAATCTTTTATTTCCAAATTTACTCTTATCATCTATAATTAAATGTAATCAAATTAAAAATGCATAATTAAATGACTTCACATTTATGCAATAACATACATATTAATTTACAAGTCTTTTTAAGTTTCATCTGCCATGACTTTTTTCGAGTCTACACAAAATATATAGCAAAGACTATAAATTATATATAATTATCTTTGAAAATTCTATTGACTTGGATTATAAGGTTTCGCATTGAAGTCAATGGATTCTAGGGTTTTTTAAGGACAAAATGAAAAAACATGGTACTTCACAAATTTATTAGTCACCTTGCATTTTTTTTAATTTCTTTTCTAAGAATTTTCAATTTGTTTTATAAAATATGTGACAAATTAGTATTATTTTTAAAATTATCAATTTTTTATATATATAATTAAGAAAATGAAAGTACAATGACATCTAAAATCTAAAATTGAAGCTAAAAATTAGTCCCAAACTCTAAAATTAAAAACTAAAAAAAAACAAATAATGACAAAATTCAAAAAAATTGAAAGTGAGGGGTATTAGATTAGAGACTTTTCCTAATTCTTCATAAAAAAGAAAGACTTTGAGCAAAAGGGTTTTTGTATTAAAGATAAGATGATCAAGATTAATTAATATCTTTGGAAGAATTTTTGTTTCAACCCACCTTGAAATTAGACTGGTCATTTGTTAGGTATTGTATTGTCCCTTTGATAACTGAATTTTATTATTGTGTAACTGTTATGTTGCTAATTTTTTATAACTGTTTTCTATTATTTTATAAAATTTAATTGTATTATCTTTTATACAAAGATCTAACCCCTATCAAAACTCATTTTATCTTAATTAAAAAAATATAATAAATAAATAACTCACACATAAAATAAATATTACATATTATCTAACTTTATAGATGTAGTGACCTAAAATTTCTATTTATCCTATACAAGTTGTCTGACTTCATAATCAGTCACCTAAAACTTCCCTTCTCCTTTAAATTACTTAATTACAATCATTCGTTCATTCATTTTAAGTCAGCAAACACACAGTAAAAGTTGAAGAGACATGGTATGCATTTTAATGGGTATGCGTCGGAATGTGGGCGTCCAGTGTCCAGACACTATGTAATAATGGGTATGCGTGCTCTGCTTTTGGACTTGTTCAGTTTAAATTATTTGGTGGCAGGCCAACGTGTAAAGTTTCTCGTACAAAATGCGGTTGGTTAAAAGATGAAAAAGATAACATCTAAGACTTCTTCAGGCTTTGTGCTATTTTCTTCAGGTTAATGGCTGGGTTTGTGCTATATCTCTCGGCTTTATCGACATGTATTACTCGGCTAAATCTCTGGGTTTGTGCTATATCTCTCGGCTTTATAAGATAGGTCGTTATAGTTTTTTCCTAATCTTGTCGGCCAGATAATTTGCACTTAACGTTTTTCCTCTTGGCAATGCTACATTTTCCTGGCGTTACAAAAATTTGGCTGCTTTTTAAGTTTTAAATTTAAAATTGCAGAAAAAATGACAGACGAACACATCCCATACACGTGCCAGAGCAGAATGTTTCACAAAGTAACGTGTCACCCATGGGCTTATAAAGCCAACGCCACATGATCAGGTACGCGTCGCCTTTTTGCAATCCTACCATTCTTTCAATTCTCTGGAAATCTAAGTGATTAATGTACATTTCTTGATTTTGTTGTGCTGCCTGATAGGAATATGATTCATCACAATACTCTCGCCATGTTTATGATAAAATATATCATTGCTGTCTGCACTCTCTTTTCTTCACACTGGTCTAATTCTACTTGACATTCTCGGATAATGAATTCAAGTGCAGATCAGTCATTCAGACTTTGGATGTGTTGTTGTTATATTCATGCATTCAGGTTTTTAAATGTGTTATTTCTGGGTTTGCCATGGAAGATGAAGAAACAGGGGAGCTTTTCATACCATGCGGGATGTGCAGTCAGAAATGTTTTAGAAATCATGGTAAACACCATGAGAAAGAGCGCTTTAATGGGTGTGTCTTTAAAACTGGTAAATTTTATACTCTATGTTTTGATTTCATATACACTGTTTAGAATTTGTAAAAACAGATTCTGTAATGTGTTTACTGCAGAACATTCCTCCTGCATTTGCTTCAAGTTTATAAATGACAGAGAGGAACATATGGTGTTGCGGGGTCCAAGTGCGCAGGAGTGGGATGTACAATTATGGGGTACAAACAATCAACTGGAATTCCGAGATGGGTGGGAAGAATTTGTGAATTACCATGGGCTGCAATTGGGAGATTTTGTTGTGTTCAAGTATATATCGAATCTATGTTTCAAGGTTCGGATATTTGGAAGAAGTGGGTGTGTGAAAAATATCAGTGCTCTTCAACTTCAGAAAACAAACACTGGTTTAGATAAGAGATGCCCTAATCAACCAAAGTTGGTGATTGATTTGGTTTTTGATGAGGAAAATAATGATACATTTGAACCAGCGGCTAAAAAAGGAGGGAGGAAAAGGAAATCCTCTTTTCTTGGTAAGCAAAAGTTTTGTCCAAATACAGAGCTTATTAAATTTTTAAGCTCCATCATTCATTTTAACTTTTAAAATAGGCATTTAGATCCTATTTTTACTGGGAGAACTGGTATAACAATAAAGTTAATTTTGTTGCAGGCCATTCATCCAAGAAATATGGAGATTGTTTCTCCTCTAGGAAGCACATGGCAATGGAGTCTGCTGCTCCTTTAAAATCAGATAAACCCTTTTGTTCAAGGGTTATGAAATCATGGAATATAAGTGGAAGATGCTGTCTAGTGAGATCAAATTCTCTGCTTTCTTTGGTTATATATGTTTTCAAATTTAAATTAGGAGTAAAGAGTCTACAAAGAGGTAGTTAACAGGTGAACAATATGCAATGTACTCAATTGCTTTTGTTGCTTCATTTTTCTGATAGATCTCTAACGGTCTAATATGGACATCTGCATTTGTGTGAATTGTAAAGTTTAATAATGCAATCCAGTAACTTAGTTCCTGTCATGGTTTGGGAATGCAGGTGTTCCCAAGGCCACGGCAAAATCCGATTCAACTACCAAACCAAAAAAGTGAAGTTGTCCTTTTGGATGGAGAGTGTAAAGAATGCCTTATTAAGGACAAGAGGCATGTCTTTTGCGCCGGGTGGAGATATTTTGTACGTGATAATAATATAAAGGAAGGAGATACTCGTATTTTTGAGCAGCTGAACAACAATCAAAACAAATTTATGTTGAGAGTTCATATATTGCCTCATGCAAAGAAAGCAGAAAAGCAGGCCATAGACGAGGAATAAAATTATACAAGAAAAATTTTCTTTACACGGCTTAAATTTGATGCTTACTCGTATCTCTTAAGGTGGCTGTTGTTTATTTATGTAAAAATATATCATATATATATTTTATTTATTATAGTCGTATGTACTTTATAAGTTATGATTATTAATAATTTTTATTATAAAAGATTAAATCAAATATATATTTTTTTAATTTTTAATGTTTTTAAATGACACTATATTATTTAAGATTTTATAATTTATCTTTGAATTTTTTTTAAATATTTTTAATATTAAATTCAAAAATAATTAATGTGAGATTAATATTATATAAATTAAAGGATCAAATATTATATGAATTAGTAGCATTTGAATTCTAAATTTGTATGATTTATGTATTTTTAATTTTTAATCTAAGTAGAATTTAGCATACCCCTATCAAGTTTGTTGTGAGAATTGATTCGGAATAAATTAAGCTAGATTTATAGAATTTTTATTCAAACTGTCAAAGTTTTATATTTAATATTGGATAAATTTGATAATAAATTAGGGCAGCTTTAAAGGATAACTTTATCAAATGTTTATGACCTTTTAGGATCAACATGAAAAATTAATGGTTCCTTTTAGGGTTTCATTTTGTGAACGGTTGAGATTTATTATTTGAATGGATGGTGGACATTTATAATATGATTGATTTTATTTTAGTGATTTCATATTTTTAATTAATATTATATAAAATAATGGTTAAATACTAAATTTATATGATTGATATATTTATAATTTATATAAAAGTAGATTTTAACAAACACCTATAAGTTTGTGAGAATGATTAGGAATAAATTAAGCTAGATTAAAATACTTTTTTATTAAAAATGTCAAAGGTTTATATTTAATAGTGAATGAATTTGATAATAAATTAAGGTAGATTTATAGGGTAATTTTATTAAATGTTTACATTTATGATCTTTTAGGATCAAGATCAATAGATTCTTTTTTATAAGATAAGGAGCATTTACAGTACAGGGTGTTACACAAGAAGCCTAAAGGGCCGAATGTACACAAGAAGCCTAAAGGGTCGAAAGAGAAATTAGTTCAAAACAAGAATGAACTAGGAAAAGAGGACAGACCCCAAATAGGAACAACTGACAGATAGTTGTCGAAACACAGATCAAGACTAGACAGGCCCAGAATCAGAGGGGACCAATCTGACTCCCTTAATCCGAGGCCGCAAAGTTGCAACAGATCGAGGGAGTCTCTTCTTCTTCCTCAACACAACAGACCAGGAAGACTCATAATCCAATTTCATCGAGCGAGGTGAGAGAAGTGGAACATTCGAAGCCACCACACAACGTGGGAGATGACAACACAAGGGAGGGAACAAGAGAAAATGAAGGACCATTAGAAGCATTCAATGAAGTTTAGGCAGGCTCAGACGGAACAACATCAGTAGATCGAGCCCACAGTGGTTCCACAGGAGGAGTCGGAAGAGGTGTAGCAAGTTCCCGAGAAGAAAAAATAAGGTCATTCTCCTTAGAAGAAACTTCTGGAGGAGGAGAACCCACCGTGAGGTGATCCGAGAGAGCATCCTTCCACCAAGTCGCAACACCCTTGCAGCGGGCTTGTGGGCAAGTAGGGGTCAAATGACCCATAGAGAAGCATCTTTGACATCAAAAGGGGAGACCCTCATAGTCCAATCAATTAATATTGGTTCTAATTAATGATTGAACATTAATTTGTTACAAA
>VDFB02126672.1:163113-177124 GCA_007258455.2 Sequoia sempervirens | reverse complement strand
TTTTTACTTCCTTTCTACTTTTCTCTCTCTCTATTTGGCTATCTATGGAGGTGGGAACACCAAAATGGGGTCTGATTGAGGCAAACCTCTATACAACCACCCAACACTTTCTCTCTCCCTCTTGTGTGCAGGTATTGAAGACACTCATGAGCAAGAAGCTTCATCACTTGCACGGTCATAATTATTTCTTTTCTCCTCACTTATCTTCTCTACTTTACTTTATTTCATTTCTATCACTTTCTGTTACTTTATCATGTCCTGTCATTTTCCTACATTTTGTTAGTTCTCAGTAATTAGGATAGAAGCATTCACTTTTCTATTTTATGAGACATTATCGCTTGCTGGTCTCTATGAGATGCCAGTGCGCCTTTGGGACGCTAGCATGCCACTCTGTCATCTATATTATGTGTTGTCGTCCTTTGGCTAAGAGCTTGAAAGTCTGTCCAAAAAACCTTTGTGACCTGCTCTTTCAGATTTTAAAATTCTCGCCATCGTTCCATTGATGTAATATAGGGTAGTTCGCCCCATGAGGCTCTCTGAGTGAAGATAACTCATGAGTAGCGAATCCCCCTATATTACATTTTGGTGAACCCAACGTGAAGAACAATGTTCTTTGAAAAACTATGAATCTATTTACCCCTACTTGGTGGGGTTATAACTTTTGACTCGGTGCTCGGAATTCAGAAACAATTACACCATTGGAAAGGTCTCCTAGAGAACTACTTCAGTCCCTAAAATACTAGTGCCTTCAATAGTCAAATTTTAAGGACCAATGCAAGTTTTGACCTCAAATTTCGCTCTGGACACCTTTGAAAATGCAAATTACTAGAACATAGAAAATATCAAAAAAATCGTAATGAATTTGATATCTTCTTTTATTAGTTCAGTATCTAATTTTGTTCAAAATATTAATGATGTTCCATTTAATGCATGTGATGGTAACTTGGCTTTGCCTATGTCACTTGGTATCTTTGATCCTTCTCATAAGATTCCTCGTGCTTCAGAAGACATCTTGTTGCAAGAAGATGACATCATTGATACTTTTCTTAATGTTATTCTACCTTCTCTTAATTCTCCTGCACTCTTGTCTAGAGATGATGCATTGGTGAATGATGAATCTACCTCTCATTCCAATGCACTCTCTTTTAGAGATGTTGTATTTGTGAATGATGAATCTACCCTTCATTCCAATGCACCCTTTTCTAGAAATGTTGCATTTGTGAATGATGGATCTTATCTTTGTTTTGATGCACTCTCTTCTAGAGACGTTGCATGTATGAATGATGAACCTACCTCTCGTTCCAATGCACTCTCCTCTAGAGATGATGCATTAGAAAATGATGAACCTCCTTCCACATCTGATTCTCTCTGGATCGATGTTGAGAATGTTTCTTCAAATAATTATTCCACATTTGATCCTATTTGGATCGATGTTGAGAATATGTATTCGAATAGTTACTCCACTAGTTATGATGATTCAGTAAATATGGTCTATGTCTCTTCTGCCCCTCAAAGGCCTAAGAGACCGATCATTTATGTGACTCCATCGAGTCCTCCTAAAAGGGTTTGTTCTATTGATGGTGTTCCATTTAATGGTAGCTCCTTTGATATTTTTAAGGCTCCCTCTTATAGAGCGATAGCCCATACTTACGAGAATAGAATGAATAAACAATCAAGTCTTCCTTTAGTTCCAAAACCTACGACTGAAGCACCTAGTGATTATGATCTTGTCAAGCAACTCCAAGTTACTCAAACTAAGATCTCACTATGGGACTTGCTTCAGTCTGCTTTGGTTTATCAAGGTATGCTTCAAGAAGCCTTGCAAAAGATCATCTTTCCTTCTTCTGCTAGGCCAACATATGCTAATGTGTTGATGGAGTATATTCATGCGGATTCGCCAAATATCAAGTTCTATCCGCAAGAGCTCCCACCTCTGGAAGTACATAAGCAAGCAGACCCTCTAATGATCATAGTTAACATTAATAAAATTGGCATTAGATGTACTCTCGTTGATTCTAGTTCAACGGACAATGTGTGTAGTGTTGATCTATTGCCTAAGATTAATATTGACCCATCTTCTCTTAATACTTCTTCTACTAACATTCGTGGGTTCGATAATGTCGGTTGACAAGCCCTAGGCATGATGGTCTTGCCTTTGAGATTGGGACCCGTTACCGTACCTACCCTTGTATATGTTATGGAAAAAAAGTTACCTTATAACCTTCTTCTTGGTAGACCATGGATTCACGCTATGGGTGTAGTCCCATCTACCTTGCATGAATCTATTAAATTCATTGCTAACAATAAAGTAGTCATAGTGAAAGTTCATCCTAAGGCTATGCACTTACATGTGAGATGGCCACTATTGGTCGAGCTTCAGTTGTGCCTACTCTTATTCCTTTAGTGTCTTCTAGTGTGTTGATGTTTACTCCTGCAGTACCTACTACAAAGGATACTCTTGAGATAAATGTCCCTAAAGAAGATCCTTCTAAAGCAAGGAGTCCTAAGTGTGCTCCTTCTACCTCTTCTCAAAGGAATGCATGTCTTGGTGATTATTGGGGCCCCTTAGACTTTACAAATTCCTTCATTCGGGAATATAAAGTCGACCCAATCCACTTAGATCTTCTGACAACATCATCCACACCTGCTATCGTAGATGCTTACTCTTTTGTATCACGGGGTAAGATGAATGAAAATTGTAATATTATTGGTGTTGATCCTCCTTCTGAGGAAGACGATCACACTTATGTTAAGGAAGTTAATGCTTGTAACCCTGTCAGGAAGGATGATGGCGATCCCATAGGAGAGTGTGATCCCCCTTGCCAGAATAATGCTCTCTATGGATATCCTCCTCCCATTTCTTCTATCTCCATATATCCTTCTTGTGAGCAGTCAGGTCTTTCTCCATAAGAGAAAGGGTTGCTTCCTACTCCTCACCCTTTATTTGAGCAAGAGTATATTTTGGTGTGGCTTCTAAAAGCCCGCTTGATCACTCTTCCTTCTACTCGCAAGAAATTTCATAAACATGATAAATCAAAACATTCTTTTTGTGCATACCATCAAGTGCCTGGCCATTCCACAAGTGAATGTAAGGCCTTGAAAGATAAAATACAACATCTTTGTGATTCAAGTGCCATCAAACTCCCATTTGATTGACGCACTTGTCTTTACTTCACATGACATGTGATATCGAGGTTTACCTCTATCCTAGATTCTAATAATTTTGCATGGTTCTCCTCCCCTATGTGTTGGGGGCAGTGATAACTTCATTGGTACATTTTGACCCATTTTTTGAGGAACGGCCGTCAAAATTTTGACGAATGATCGTCAAAAAATGGGTCAAAATGTACTAGTGCTCGTTTCAGAGATGTGTGTTCTTCTTAAGGACCCCTCTCTCTCTTCTCTATATATTTCAAATGAAGCGTCGCTTGAGTGGACCCCCTATCCTTTTGAAGGGTTCCTGAGGGACCTATTTGAAGGATTTTATCTCAAATGAATTCTTTCACATCTAGCTTCGGGGCAACCTAACTAAACCTATTTCATACAGTCACGTTTATCTTGGGGGAAAACTAACTAGACCTTTCCTTTCAAACACCGCATCCCTTGAGTGGACCCGTCTCCTTTTGAAGGGTTCCTAAGCGACCCTTTGAGAGTTTGACGGTTTGTGTGACCGAGCACTTTTGACATGTTCTATCTGCGGGTAGACATGTCGCTGCTTTTGACATGTTCTATTTGTGGGTAGACATATCGCCGCTTAAAGACATGTTCTATCTATGGGTAGACATGTTGTCACTTTTGACATGTTCTATCTGTGGGTAGACATGTCACCTCTTTTGACATGTTATATCTATGGGTAGACGTGTCACTGCTTTTGGCATGTTCTATCTGTAGATAGATGTGTCACCACTTTTGACATGTTCTATCTGCAATAGAAGTGTCACCTGTTCCTGACTTTGCAGAGTTTGCTTCCTTAGGGATTCCTCCATGTGAGAGATCTTGGGGTTGCATCCTTGCAGGTCTGCGGTCCTGTAAGACGCTTTGTTGTTCTAACTTCATAGTTCTAAGCAACTATAGAGTCTTTTGCTTCTCCTACACCTTTGGGTATGCCAGACCGAGTACTGCTTCCTCGATGGTTTAGGTATACTTTTCTAACCCTACTCTTTCTTGATGTACTTTACCGAGCACTCATCAATGTTCATGCTCGCTAAAGTGGGGGAAAAATGTATAAGAGCGAATTTGCACCGAGCCATGTGCAAATCCCCTTTTTTCCTTTATCCACTTTAGAAAACCAAGATTAGAGGCTTAATTCCACCTAAGCCCGCTGCTTGCATCACACTTGGCGCCTGTTTTGAGCGTCGGTGGAGGTGTTTCTATCAGAGATGCTCGCATGGTGAGTAGACGTCTGTGCGACGCACTTACGTCCTTGACAGATTCCCACATCTAGAGCTTGTAGAGGTGTTACACTTCCCATTGGGGGTTGATTTGTAATGCCCTCCTCGGCCGACCGACCCGAATATGGTTGTTTCTCTTCATCTCTCCTTCATATTCATCCCTTGAACAAGCATTTCAGCTCTTCTACAATCTCTTCAGATCTTCTACCATCCTCTACACATCTCTTCACATCTTCTACCATATTCTTCAATCCATCCACAAGCTCTAAGCAGCTTCTTCACCATCTCTTCAATCTCCAAACACTTTACACTTCACAACAACAACATCAACACTCCACCACTTTAGTAGAGCAAGTGTGGAACAAATGCCATTGTAACAGAGGCTTGAGTTCCTCTCATTTTCTCCCCCATGAGCCTTGAGTTATCTTCCAATGGAGGCGGTAAGCTTTCACTCCTCTCCTCTATTACTTGATTGAGTACCATAATATTGTTTTGTAGTGCTTTAAGTACTCTTTACTTCCTTTCTACTTTTCTCTCTATGTATCTGGTTGTCCATAGAGGTGGGAACACCAAAATGGGGTCTAACTGAGGTAGGTCCCTATATAGCCACCCAACACTTTCTCTCTCCCTCTTATGTGCAGGTATTGAAGACACTCACGAGCTGGAAGCTTCATCACTCACACAGTCGTAAGTATTTCTTTTATCCTCATCTTCTCTACTTTACTTTATTTCATTTCTATCACTTCCTATTACTTTATCATGTCCTATCATTTTCCTACATTCTATTAGTTCTCAGTATTTAGGATAGAAGAATTCACTTTGCTATTTTCTGAGACATTCTCACTTTTTGGTCCCTACGAGATGCCAGTGTGTCGCCTTGTCATTTGTATTATGCACTATCGGCCTTTGGTCGAGAGCTTGAAAGTCTATCCAAAAAACCTCTGTGACCTGCTCTTTCAGATTCTAAAATTCTCGCCACTGTTCCATTGAGGTAATATAGGGCAGTTCGCCCCATGAGGCTCTCTGAGTGAAGAAAACTCGTGAGTAGTGAAACACCCTATATTACACAAATGTTGTGGTGGCGCCATTTTGATGGCCAAAAGTGGTCAGTTTGCACTGTGGAGGAATGACTGCCAATGGTGTGTAAGGTTGTTGCTTGAAGAGTCTCTGTTTGGTGTTGGGTGCATGGGTAACTCTAGCATGATTACAATCTGCTACAAGAAGTGCATGTGTGTCGATTCCTGTTGAATGGCTAATATGATGAACCTGCAAGGTGAGAAACCAAGGCGTAGAGCTTGCATTTGTAGAGGAGATGTATCAAAATGGTTTCAAGAAATGCTTGGCCACCATGATCAAGTAGAGAAGTTGCAGTGAGATTAGGGAAAACGCAGGAGGCATGAAGACCAACGACCTAAAAAAAATAAAGAACATGAATCAAATCCCCACCGTAGATCGCTGACCTCATAGACAAGAGGTCAAGTCAGGGAAAAGGGCTACAAGGTGTGCGATGAAGAAGCTTGGGTGGGCCCAGAGTTTCTTTGTTTTTAAATTCACGGGTAATGATTTTAAAAGGGTACCGATAAAATATTCAAAGCCCATCACTTTTAAAAGGTAAAGATATTAAGTGTAATATGCAAGATTCTAGATGGCCCCACAAAGGGAATTAAGGGCTCCCATTTTAAAAAGTAAGAAACAATAATCTTTGTTGGGAGGTAAGGTAAACAAAAAATTGATGATATTTTACTCAAAGGGGGAATATAAGTAATTTCACTTAATTAGTGAAAATATGTTCACTAGAATACAAATGAGTGAAAGTAAAGGTTGGGAAAAATGAGAAGTACTTGTTTTGATTAAAATGCTATCGAGGTCTTATTTTCACATAGGTGAAAATGCATAATAGAGACAAATGAAAGAAGAGTAATTTCTATAGGGACTAATTATGCAACAAGGTAATTATTTTCACAGGTGAATGTTTACTTTCCTAGGAAAAGCTAGGCATAGTAGAAGATAATATTGCATTTACATGTGAAATGTAAAGTGGGAAAATAGGCATATGTAGTTTTAAATGACCACTTTGGAAATAAGATTTATTTTCAAATGAAGGGCATCAGTAAAGTGAACTTATTTTTCACTTTATGAACAAAAAATATTATTGGTTGGGAAGTGAATTTTCTACTGCAAAGCAAAGGAAAAGTTTCTTATTGCAAAAGCAAGAGAGAAGAGAGAGGCTTTTCATTTCTTGTTGTTGATTAATGGTGGATGAAGCTTCTATATGTCATCAATGGATCAATTCTTTGGATTCTTCTATTTCTTCTTATTCTCATTCTCTTCTCATTGTTCTAGGTTCTGAATTTCTGTATGGATTGGGTACATAGAGAAATGTTGAGTCTGAGTAATGAATTGAGTCTATAAGTTGTAGTTGTTGATTTCATGAGTATTTATACCAGTCAGTTTGTGCACACAAATCATGAATGTCATCAAATTGTCTCCAGATTTGTACACATTTGATCATATGAATTCAATAATACAAAGTATTTAGAATTTGTCATCTCAATTTCCCTGAGATTGTATTATTTGTTCATGGTTCTATTCCAAAGAAATAGTTAAATTACTTTGAGTAGATAATTGTGATTTCAAGTGTGCAGGGTGGATCTATAAGGAGAATTTGATTGACAAAAGGAGTGGATTTGTTGGTGTAATGCATTAACAGTTTGAATCACTGACCGTTGAAGTCTATTTACTAATGAATTCTTTTTATGATTATGTATTTGACTCAGTGGCCCAGAATTGGGCACTGATTTGTCATTCAACTTAGTACATTCTCATAAACAATTTCAAATAAAAATCATTTTAATTTTTGTTGTTGGGTTTAGGTTTAGTGTTGAGTTCTGCTTCCCAATTGTTGAGTGAGTGTTGAGATACCAAGAATTTAGCCAGATTTGAAGTTCTCAATACTTTCCTTGGTATAATTCAATTGGGAATTATCTACTATAAAATGCAATATCTATGCATAATTGAATTGATTCTTTAGGAATTTTAAAGGGAGACCCACCTTGGTCCTACAAAGCAAGAAGTGTAGGAGATCTTAGTCCTTGACTGAATCTTGTCAGTTGGCCAAATCCCTCTTTGAGTCTGAGCTTAAGAAATTTCCTAATCTTTAGTACTCATTGGACCGGTCGATTTGGAACACCAACAAAATGGCGATTCTATTTGGGAGAAGCAGAGGAATATTCATTTGCATAGAGTCAAGAATTTGCTAATTTGAAAATTTGGTTCAAATATTGAAGGAATTCAAACCTGGAGAAAGAAATTGTTGCAGTGAACTTGAAATTTTCATTATTTGTGGTGCTTTGCTGGTGAAAGAAATTGAGAAGGAGATTTATCTTTGAAAGAACTTCATACTATTTGTAGTTCAGTCCTTTGTGAATAGAGGTGGTGACTTTGTTAAAAGAACTTGATGAAGATGTGAATACAGTTTCATATTTACAATATTTCCAGTCAAGAAAAAGAATTTGCAGTAGTTGCAACATTTCCAAGTATTCTTGATTTTTTGTTTTCAAGCAAATTGTGTGTGAAAACCATACTTGAATGTCTTAGGAAAAAAAATTGGTTCCCTATTGAGTGAATTAGCACTAACAAAAGGAAAGTTCAGTAAAATTGAGTTTGCATACTTCCATTTGTTGGCCCTATCATATTGAGTGCAATTGCTATTCCATTTATTTGGTCATGGTTATGATTATGCACAATTAGTTAAGCCTAGTCTACAAGCATATATGGATCACCAAAGGGAAATAGCCATACCATTAGAAACCTTAATAAAATTGTCAAGAAGCTTGAAGTTATGATAATCCTCAAACATTTGACACCCCAAAGTATAGGAACCCAAGTGGGAACAATCTTAGGTTTAGTTAGGAATAGAAAGGTTTGTTCGAAAGGGGAATTAAAGAGATGAGTAAAAGGCACCAGATGTCTCTACAAGCCCAGTTAAGAGACAATCATACTGGATCTACTTGCCAATTTAATGCACCTTTTGTCAATTCCTTTGATCCATTGTATAATCAATTAGACTTGTCATGGGTTGATTACAAGGTTGAAAGTATGCCAACTCAAGTCTATAAGAAGATACATAAATTTAATGGATACAATGTGTATAAAGGAGATGCACATGTCCAAAAGTTTTCTAGCTTCATGGATAAACACTCATTTGGATATTAGGATATGTGGATGATATTTTTTGTCAGATCACTTGAAGCTAGAGCCAGGGATTGGTACTTAAGATTTCTTGAGAAATCCTTTCCTTGCTGGGATAAACTAGTGGCTGCTTATAGAAAATAATTTGCAAGAGAACCTTCTGACCTTGTCACAAGGTTAAAGCACATTAGAAAACAAAATAAAGAGTCAAGCATTGCTTCCAGTCATAGATTTGTTGTTTCTCTTTCAATAATCCCTGAAAATTTTAGACCTAGTACTCTGGATTGTATTCATATATATTTTGAAGCCTTTGAGGGGGGATCTAATGCACAGTTAAAAGATTTTAGAAAATTGAGTATAGGGATGGCTTAGACATGTTTAGATAATATGGAGAAAGTAAGGAATGAATATGTGCAAAGTTTTTTGTCTTCAATTGTGGGTAAACATATTGATAACATCAACAATTGTGTGAATACATTGATCAGATGCCTTCTATTTTAAATATAGATAAATACATACTTGAGAAGATAGAAGACAAGAATGATGCATCATTAGGTGATGGGAAAGTTTTCTTTGAACAACCGACAGATTTGAAGTATACCTAGATGAAAATTGCATCCATAATGACGAAAGACATGATGAGATAAATGAAACATTTGAAGTTTCTTCTATCTCCTCTGAAAATACAAAAACAAAGAGAAAATTTTCTATAGCAATTGAAGGCTGCAATGATGCAAATAATTTCCTAAATGATCATCTCAGTTGAAAATATCCTGATGATACTTTCCCTTCAAGCAATGAGTGTGATGTTGCAAAGAACAATGGGATTCCAAGTTTTTTGAGCCAATAACATGATGAGGGATATGAATTGGATTTACTTTTTGAAGAGGATATGTGCACTTAAGGTATATTTCTTGATTTTATGTCCTGCACGATAGGGATATGATAAAATATATCATTGCTGTCTGCACTCTCTTTTCTTCACACTGGTCTAATTCTACTTGACATTCTCGGATAATGAATTCAAGTGCAGATCAGTCATTCAGACTTTGGATGTGTTGTTGTTATATTCATGCATTCAGGTTTTTAAATGTGTTATTTCTGGGTTTGCCATGGAAGATGAAGAAACAGGGGAGCTTTTCATACCATGCGGGATGTGCAGTCAGAAATGTTTTAGAAATCATGGTAAACACCATGAGAAAGAGCGCTTTAATGGGTGTGTCTTTAAAACTGGTAAATTTTATACTCTATGTTTTGATTTCATATACACTGTTTAGAATTTGTAAAAACAGATTCTGTAATGTGTTTACTGCAGAACATTCCTCCTGCATTTGCTTCAAGTTTATAAATGACAGAGAGGAACATATGGTGTTGCGGGGTCCAAGTGCGCAGGAGTGGGATGTACAATTATGGGGTACAAACAATCAACTGGAATTCCGAGATGGGTGGGAAGAATTTGTGAATTACCATGGGCTGCAATTGGGAGATTTTGTTGTGTTCAAGTATATATCGAACCTGTGTTTCAAGGTTCGGATATTTGGAAGAGTGGGTGTGTGAAAAATATCAGTGCTCTTCAACTTGAGAAAACAAACACTGGTTTAGATAAGAGATGCCCTAATCAACCAAAGTTGGTGATTGATTTGGTTTTTGATGAAGAAAATAATGATACATCTGAACCAGCGGCTTAAAAACGAGGGAGGAAAAGGAAATCCTCTTTTCTTGGTAAGCAAAAGTTTTGTCCAGAAATACAGAGCTTATTAAATTTTTAAGCTCCATCATTCATTTTAACTTTTAAAATAGGCATTTAGATCCTATTTTTACTGGGAGAACTGGTATAACAATAAAGTTAATTTTGTTGCAGGCCATTCATCCAAGAAATATGGAGATTGTTTCTCCTCTAGGAAGCACATGGCAATGGAGTCTGCTGCTCCTTTAAAATCAGATAAACCCTTTTGTTCAAGGGTTATGAAATCATGGAATATAAGTGGAAGATGCTGTCTAGTGAGATCAAATTCTCTGCTTTCTTTGGTTATATATGTTTTCAAATTTAAATTAGGAGTAAAGAGTCTACAAAGAGGTAGTTAACAGGTGAACAATATGCAATGTACTCAATTGCTTTTGTTGCTTCATTTTTCTGATAGATCTCTAACGGTCTAATATGGACATCTGCATTTGTGTGAATTGTAAAGTTTAATAATGCAATCCAGTAACTTAGTTCCTGTCATGGTTTGGGAATGCAGGTGTTCCCAAGGCCACGGCAAAATCCGATTCAACTACCAAACCAAAAAAGTGAAGTTGTCCTTTTGGATGGAGAGTGTAAAGAATGCCTTATTAAGGACAAGAGGCATGTCTTTTGCGCCGGGTGGAGATATTTTGTACGTGATAATAATATAAAGGAAGGAGATACTCGTATTTTTGAGCAGCTGAACAACAATCAAAACAAATTTATGTTGAGAGTTCATATATTGCCTCATGCAAAGAAAGCAGAAAAGCAGGCCATAGACGAGGAATAAAATTATACAAGAAAAATTTTCTTTACACGGCTTAAATTTGATGCTTACTCGTATCTCTTAAGGTGGCTGTTGTTTATTTATGTAAAAATATATCATATATATATTTTATTTATTATAGTCGTATGTACTTTATAAGTTATGATTATTAATAATTTTTATTATAAAAGATTAAATCAAATATATATTTTTTTAATTTTTAATGTTTTTAAATGACACTATATTATTTAAGATTTTATAATTTATCTTTGAATTTTTTTTAAATATTTTTAATATTAAATTCAAAAATAATTAATGTGAGATTAATATTATATAAATTAAAGGATCAAATATTATATGAATTAGTAGCATTTGAATTCTAAATTTGTATGATTTATGTATTTTTAATTTTTAATCTAAGTAGAATTTAGCATACCCCTATCAAGTTTGTTGTGAGAATTGATTCGGAATAAATTAAGCTAGATTTATAGAATTTTTATTCAAACTGTCAAAGTTTTATATTTAATATTGGATAAATTTGATAATAAATTAGGGCAGCTTTAAAGGATAACTTTATCAAA
The DNA here is from genome assembly GCA_007258455.2 of Sequoia sempervirens. Taxonomy (NCBI): domain Eukaryota; kingdom Viridiplantae; phylum Streptophyta; class Pinopsida; order Cupressales; family Cupressaceae; genus Sequoia; species Sequoia sempervirens. The sequence goes on along the minus strand of VDFB02126672.1, from coordinate 165,472 downwards.
TGTTTATGACCTTTTAGGATCAACATGAAAAATTAATGGTTCCTTTTAGGGTTTCATTTTGTGAACGGTTGAGATTTATTATTTGAATGGATGGTGGACATTTATAATATGATTGATTTTATTTTAGTGATTTCATATTTTTAATTAATATTATATAAAATAATGGTTAAATACTAAATTTATATGATTGATATATTTATAATTTATATAAAAGTAGATTTTAACAAACACCTATAAGTTTGTGAGAATGATTAGGAATAAATTAAGCTAGATTAAAATACTTTTTTATTAAAAATGTCAAAGGTTTATATTTAATAGTGAATGAATTTGATAATAAATTAAGGTAGATTTATAGGGTAATTTTATTAAATGTTTACATTTATGATCTTTTAGGATCAAGATCAATAGATTCTTTTTTATAAGATAAGGAGCATTTACAGTACAGGGTGTTACACAAGAAGCCTAAAGGGCCGAATGTACACAAGAAGCCTAAAGGGTCGAAAGAGAAATTAGTTCAAAACAAGAATGAACTAGGAAAAGAGGACAGACCCCAAATAGGAACAACTGACAGATAGTTGTCGAAACACAGATCAAGACTAGACAGGCCCAGAATCAGAGGGGACCAATCTGACTCCCTTAATCCGAGGCCGCAAAGTTGCAACAGATCGAGGGAGTCTCTTCTTCTTCCTCAACACAACAGACCAGGAAGACTCATAATCCAATTTCATCGAGCGAGGTGAGAGAAGTGGAACATTCGAAGCCACCACACAACGTGGGAGATGACAACACAAGGGAGGGAACAAGAGAAAATGAAGGACCATTAGAAGCATTCAATGAAGTTTAGGCAGGCTCAGACGGAACAACATCAGTAGATCGAGCCCACAGTGGTTCCACAGGAGGAGTCGGAAGAGGTGTAGCAAGTTCCCGAGAAGAAAAAATAAGGTCATTCTCCTTAGAAGAAACTTCTGGAGGAGGAGAACCCACCGTGAGGTGATCCGAGAGAGCATCCTTCCACCAAGTCGCAACACCCTTGCAGCGGGCTTGTGGGCAAGTAGGGGTCAAATGACCCATAGAGAAGCATCTTTGACATCAAAAGGGGAGACCCTCATAGTCCAATCAATTAATATTGGTTCTAATTAATGATTGAACATTAATTTGTTACAAATTGATTGTTAATCCTGATAGAGAAGATTTTATTAGATATTGGTTCCTAAAAGGAGTTTTTATTAAATATTGGTTCCAATCAATGTTAATCTTGATATGGAGAAGATTTTATTAGATATTGGTTCCTAAATATTGGTTTCAATCAATGTTAATCTTGATCTATAGAAGATTTTATTAGATATTGGTTCCTAGGTTGCTTTTAGGATTGAGATTTATTATTTTAATGGATGGTGGAAATTTACAATATGATTGATTTTATTTAAGAATCTAGTACTTTTATTTAATAAGTATAAATGAACATGTGAATAATTGATTTTTTAATTTTTATTTATTTGAAATAGATGGATAAAGTGGATTTTATTTTATTTATTTTAGATAAAAGAAGAGAGTGGATTAATTTGAATTAATTTTTGATCAATAGAGAAATGGTTAATTAATTAAAGACCACTAATTAAGGGTAAGTGCACCAAGATGGTTCCCAAAAAGGGGGCTTAAGTGGCCACTTTTTTTTTGAAATCAAGAAATGTTGACCTTGGATGTGAAATTGAGGATAGTTACACTCAAATTTTTGAGATGGAACAAAAACAAGGTTCGAAGTGCTCTAAGTCTACTTTCTAAACTACTAATTTATTTTGAAAATGGTTGAGATTAAGGGGTTCAACAAAGAGATGTACACAAATTGGTGTTGTTTTTGTCAGAAAAACATAACATAGCAACTCTTGTACGCCCTGAGCATGGTGACCTTTTTTTTAGTATTTTTAAAATCGCTATAGTCAGAAGTTAGCTAACAGGATCTAGTTGGTGCACAATTTTTCTGATAATTTTTTAATGAATATTTGATTTTTTACTAATTTTCTAAGTGGGCACTTCCTAAAAAGTAGAATTTTGGCCGTGCTCCACCTACAAATTTTGGAAAGCAATAGATTTTTTTTAATTTTTATTTTATAAAATTTGTAGAATGGAGTCTAGTTTCTAAAAATATAATATATTTGAAATTTTGATGAATGGTTAATTTATAACAAAAAAAAAAACCAAAACACACTTTTGAAAAGAAACGTACATACAAACAAAAGAAATTATGGATGAAAGCCCTCACATTGTCTGAAAGTGAAAAAAATTATATTGTTGGAAAGCTAAGAGAGAACTTAACATTACCCATGTGCTTGATTTCGTCGATATTGAACCAAATGCAATC
>VDFB02126672.1:132667-153794 GCA_007258455.2 Sequoia sempervirens | reverse complement strand
TCCCCACAACTAACAACTTCACTTTGATACCAAATGAATAAAACTTTGAATCAATATAAAACTATTTCCACAAAACTTCATGAGTGAAAAATATGCAAAAGAATAGACAAACATACAAATACGACAACACAAGATATATTGTAAAAAAAATACATAAGGGAAAAACAAAGCCTCCAAAACTATCCACACAACGTATTATCTCATGAATATGTCCAAAACGTCAATCTCTTGCTTGCACCCCATGTGAACAAGTAAATAAAATTATGTGACCTACAAGAGATGCTTAATCAACCTTAGCCAACAACCAAAAGGTTATAGATAAAAGAAACTAACAAAAAGAGAAAAAAATATGATAAATAGAGGGAGGGAGAGAATGACAAATCTACATACAAAGATAAAAAGGAAAAAAATGACAAAAAAATAAAAAAGAGAAAGATAAAAGATAGATGGAGAGAATAAAATAAATAGAGTGAGTGAGTGAGAAAGCGAGAGAGAGAATAAAGAAAAAGAAACTGAGAAAAATATAAAAATGTGAAAATATAGAAATGGGAAATGAAAATAGATAGACAAAGAAAGATAATTGAGAGGATAAAAAAAATAGATAACAAATAGAAGATAGAAAGACATATGCGAGGGAGAAAAAATAAAAAAATAATTTTGATTGGTGAAACCATGGATTTTAAATTTCAATCCTATGACAAAGAATTCCTTGGTTTTTACCTATTTTGGTTCATTCTTTTCCATCCCTCTTTAGTTTTGGGTTGATTTTATAATATACATATCTTCCCCTTTGTAATAGTGGTATGCAAATGTCATAAAGGATGATAGAAATTCTTCTAAGGCACCTTTGATCCAAAGGGGAAAAGAGAAGGATTCTATGTTACTTAATACAAATGGATTGTTGGTGTATCAATCAATAGGTACACTAAACTCACATTATGATTTTTTCGTAAATTGGTTTCTAATTAATTAAAATATTCTAATCCAAACCCCTTTCAAAGACAAAAATTTATTCCCTTTCTTCTTCTTTTTGATTGACTCAAGGGTATACCCATGACCCAACCCAATGTCCAGCTTTCCTTACCTTGGTCTTACATTATGCCAAGTTGGGGTCGAAAAGGGGTGAGCATAGGGATAGAAATTCTTCTAAGTCACCTTTGATCCAAAGGGCAGAGGAGAAGGATGCTATGTTACTTAATGTGAATGGATTGTTGGTGTATCAATCAACAAGTACACTAAAATCACATTATTATCTTTTTATAAATTGATCTTCAATTAATCAAAATATTCCAATTCAAGCCTCCTTATTTAATAACTTTTGATCAACATAACATTTGATGAACGACTGTAACGAGAAAAACTTCATAATTCTTTTCAATTTAAAAAAAATAAAAAAATGATAAGTTTAGGTCATCTTATGTGTGTCGTACACAACTATTTTTCAAAACAACAAATATGCCTAATAAAAATTTAACAGAAAAAAAATTAATAAAAAATTACAAAAAATAATGGAAAACAAGCTTTAGTGAGTCACAAATCTTTTCCCAAAAGGATTTAGAAAAATACGATAATTTAGGTCAAAATATGGATTTCGTACATGTGCATGGTATGGTAAAAAAAAAAGTGACTTTTAAACAATGGTTTTTAGAAATGCCTATTGAAACTCAATTTGTACAATCTGGGTATTGAAATAAATTACATATTTGGAAACTAGACTCCAAGTACTACATTTTATGATCAGTGACTTTTTTGAAGATTCCATCTCTAAGTGCTTCAAATTTAAAGGTCAAATGTGTCAAATTCTAAAAATCAGGGAAAACACTTCCACTTTTTAGCCAAAAAGTGGACTCAACTTCTTGTCAGCACCCTACATTTTTTAAAGAAATCAAGGTTTTGGTCGAAAAACATATGAGCAAGAAAAGAAGAAAACTTGAATCTATATTGCGTGTGATACTCCTTGAATTGGTTCAGCATCTCTTGAATAATGGCCTCCATAAAGTCATACCAGAACAGGTTATGTTGTTTTCTTTATTGAAAACCCAAACCCATTTGAAACTCATACACCTCATTGTCACTGTCTAGGCCACAAATGAAAGCCAACATAAAGAAGACATCTTGCATGTTTGAGTTGAAACCAATGTTCCCAACTGAAAACTGTGGTGGGCGCTTATCTTCCTTGGGCCCTTTTGTTTCATAATTGTAAAAACTCAGAGCATGGGTTCTGGTCTTCCAAAATTTGTCCAATTGGTTCACAGTGAATGTCTCAAGTGCTTCCCCAAAATGCCTTGTAGGGATACATAGCATATCTTGAATAGCGTCAATGCTAATCAATACTCTCAGGTTCTGACCTTCTATGATACCTATATCTGAGTTGAAATTATGAGCGCATTCATGAACCAACTCTAGGCAGTGATGCACCAAAGGAACCATATACTGTGAAAGACCGCAGAACCACAGTTTGTATGCCATAGACTCTTGGTCATTAGCCTTTTTCATTCTTTTGCAGGCTTCCTCCCTAAGACTCTTACAGTTGGTTTTGAGCTCAGGATAAAAAATATTATCCCATTCTTTCGCTATCTAGACCTTGTTCTTGTGGGTAGTCTTCTACACGACCCGTGTGTGAGGCCATTTTGGCTTTTCTGACATCCCAAGTGAGGCGTAAGAGATGCCATTGAAAACATGGGCCATTGGCACCATCAAGATGGCGTCCGATAAGCTCCTAACTGCCTCTCCTTGTGTTGCCATCTCAAGATTATGTGCCATTTCAGGGTTTTGTAGAAACCTTTGCAAATGCTTAATTTCTCTCCACAACTCACAATTGAATTTTTCTCAACAAATTGTGCACTCAAAACTCTTTGCAGTGTTATACTTTTGCATGCAACATAACCCTTTTCTTAAACTGGAGTTGGAAACGACTATTTTTAGCAGTAAATTTGGCATGTACCGCCAACTCTTTCATTCATGCAAAATGAATTCTTACATTTGAAAAGACATTAATTCATAATGACGATTAGCCATCATGTCCTGCAGTACCATCTCTTGGGGAATTAAGCCGAAAAATGAAGGTGTGTGAAACCTTTTGCATGCTTTTTCATTTAATAACTTTAAAAGGATGATTAAGCAAAAGAGTGTAATAATTACACAAAAAGATTTGAGTTGATCCCTAGAGATTGAAAAGTGTCCACAGCCCGACACTTACCACTTAACCATGCAAACTACCACTTGCAATTGTCGCAAGTTTTAGCTGATTAATTACCCCATCTTAATTCGCATGTAGCAAAAACAACCTGGTGGGATTTTTGAGTTTGCACCTCAATCATCATCATGCTTATCACACACATTGTACCTTAGCTACCTCTATAAATAGACCTAAGGATAACCACATAACTCATACTTGGTAATTGGGCTTATTGATAGAGGCAATGGATACTCCCATTAGGTTAACTAGCAATAGGTCTCAGGCAGCTTTCCTAGGAGAAGTTTCTAGTAGGCATTTGAAACGTATGACAAAGAATAAACATCCTTAGCCATAGTTACAATGAAGTGGGTATTGGGAAAATACTGTATAGAATACAAGGACAAGTATCTGTTATTCCTTGCATAACCACCCCACTTTGATCTAGATCAAAATGGGTCCCCTTTCTTTTTTGCTCTTTTTCTCTTTTTCCTTTGTTTTTTTTTTGCCTTAAGTGTTTTCCTTTCAAAGGTCTATCAGAGTCAGAACCGGGACCAATACCAGACTTGGAAATTCCTTCTATGTTTTGGTCTTGTTTCGTCCTCGGTTCTGGTTCTGACTGTTCATTTCCTTCTCCCTTTGTTCTTTGTTGGAGTCGGGTTCAGGACCGAGTTCGGAATGTTGAACTTTCTCAAGTTCCTCATTTTGGTCTCATCCTGAGTCTGACCCGGCCTTTTCTTTGCTCTTTCGTTGGTCTTTGTCGGTAAATGTCCTTTGCCTTTGGTGTCTTCTTTTCGGCCTTGGCCATTTTTGTTTCTTGTGTTTTGGCGGGCCCGAAACTGGAACGGAGTCCAAACTTGGAACTTCTTCCAATCTCCATTTTTTTTGTTCCTTCCCCGGTCCCAGTCCCGCCGCTTTGCTCTTTTCTCCCTTGCACGTTTGTTTGCATTATTCTTCTTGTTTTGTTCATTTCATTTTGTTTCTTTTTGCTTTGTCATGGGGTTGTCCTCCCCCTTTCCTCATTCTCTTGCTATTCCTTTCTTCCTCCCCTTTTGGATGGCATTGGAGGCGGGTTCAGAACGGAATCTGAACCCGAAACTTGGAGAAGTTTCTAGTTCATATTTTGGTTCCAACCCCGGTTCTGCCTTGTTTGTCACTTTGCTCCAGCTTCACCGGTGCTTTGTTCCCATCCTTTGCGTTTTGGGGTATGAACTCGGGAATGTTGATTATTTCCCTAGCTCATTCTCGCCCCGACTTTGGTCCAGAGTCCGGTTTTCTTCTGCCTTCGCCAGTTTCAAGGCGAGGGATGTCGTTTGTGGTCGTATTTTGTCCCAATCCTGATTCTGCCAGGATTCATCCAGTTTTTCCCTCTCGTCCCGTTTTAGTTTTGGTCCCGGTTCTGCCAGTTTTAGAGTGTTCCTGTTTGGTTTTGACCCCGCCTCCGCCAATGTTGTGTTTCTTTTTGATAAAATTGGAGGCATGATAGATAATGATATATCTTATTTTCCTTTGAGAACTAGTGGAGACCTTGTTTTGCAGGATCCAGTCGTGTGCATGAGGATATTTCTTAAAGATCTTGATGAAAGGTCTTGCCGACTGCCTTCTAATAGGTTCTTATATTGCCATAAGGTTCTCTCCTGGCCAAGAAGTCTTGGCGAGGAAAGAAAGTCTCACCGACTAGCAAAAAGATCAAACCCTTTGACGGGAGTCTTTTCTTCAATATATGGTCATAGCGAAGTATTTTGGTCCTACCGACCAGTGACAAGAGGAAGGCTTCGGTGGGAGATATTGAATTCGGGATGAAGTTTTGCTGAGAGCCTAATGTCTCACCAACATAGTGCAAAGGGTCTATTGGGTGTCTTCGGTAAGAGAATCAGTGTGTTACAGTGACAAAGGGATGAGCTAGTAAAGCTTTCGCCAAGGCATGGGGTGTCTATAGGACATCTTCCAGATAAGGGGAGGTTACAGCAAAACGCATATAATGAAAGATTCCATTCGGTGTGACTGTGAGATGATCCTGGCGACACCAGAATTCAGTGAAAGGAAATGAATTTGGCGGGAGGTCTCGCCGATGATCCAAAGTCACGCCGATGACAAGGATCAACAAAAGGTTGTGATGTCGGTATAGGGTCTCAGCGAAGAAAATAAGTCTCCCCGACAGAGAACAAAGCGGCATCGGCGAAGGGTTATACTTTTGCCACAGGGTCTTGGCGATGAGTGAAGGTCACACTGAAAGAATGAAGTGAGCCCTCCTTCTAGCACCGAGAAAGAAAAGGAACTTGCCGAAAGGCAAAGCATTCACCACAAGGTTCTGGCGACCAATTGAAGTCTCACCGAAGGGGCATGGCTTTGGTATATCGAATGAAGATCGATGAGATGTCTCACCAATAACAAGATGGGCTCGGCCAAGGATCATGCCTTCACCACAAGGTCTTGGCGAAGGAAGAAAGTCATGCTGAAACAAAAATAGAAGCTGGCACGAGAGGGTCAACAAAGGATGTCGGGGAGACTCCAAAGAAAACAAGGGTTTCGCTATGTGGTCTCAACGACTGTCTCGTGTCTTGCTGATAGGGGTGAATCCGCCAATGAAGGAACATATCATTGTAGCTCTTGGCACCTACCATGACGTCTTGCTAAAGGCGGATGTCCTGCCGACCGAAAGAGGGGGCCACCGCAGGAAATGAGAGCTCGCCGAGAGGACGCGATTTCACCATCTTGTCTGGCTGAGAGGAAGCAGTCTTGCCGAGGGTCCTTGCAAGATTAGTATGATCTCCGTGGCTCACTAGAACCTCTCACCGACTGGCCCGTGCTACACCGACGAACTTGTAGAAGAGCGAATCTAGAGCAGGAAGAGCACGGAAGGAAGAAGATCAAGCCATGAGTCAAATGGACAGCTGTGAGGTCTGCTGACAGAGGTAGCTCAACATTAATGGCGATATTTTGGGGCACTCAAGGCAACTTTGCTGGAAGTCAAAAATGGACACGGAGGCCAGAAATAAGTGCGGTAGCTGCAAAAGATCTATAGAGCACCTCAGGAGACAATCTTCACCGACATAAGGTAGCAAGGATTCAAATTTATGGTAGAATCCACTTTTGTTAAAGATCTAGGCGTCGACTTCCTGACACCACAGGATATTTTGTAAACCCTAAAAATGGGTGTCGAGATTCTTCTCAGGAAGATGTATATATGGAATTCTTGCCTCTTTGTAAAGGGTTCCAGAATTTTAGTGTTAGAACTTCTAGGTTTAGAGAATTGTTTAAAGTTAGAACTGTTAGGAGTTAGTCAACTAGCAGAAGGAGATCGAGTTGCATCTTGATTTTCAGTAATGAGAGCTTCTCTTGTCTTCTTGGTTAGCAGTTAGGTTTCAGTACAGGTTGGAATGTATTTTCAAAGTCATTCTAGTATAGATGGAAGCAGTTTGAAGACGCAAATTTTCTGTACACTAGTGATTGTGCCAAATTTGTAAATGTTGCTTATCTATCTAACCCACAGTAGAAGCAACCAGATTCGAATATACTTCATATTGTGTTCTAGAACGGTATTTATCTTAAGTTAATCATTTGATTTTGAAATATTTCAAGGAATAAAATTTCATTTTATGGTTTTACTTAAATGGTAGTTTATAATCAGTTGTTAAAATCAGCACTGTGAATGGATGATACTATGTGTTAATCACAAGTTAATTTTGCTTTGTAGTTTTAGTTTATAAATTCCTTGAAAGTTATCAAGTTTGGTTAAGGTTGGATGAACTATTGTTCTTTTCTATTTCAAAACCCTAATCCATCTTTTTATATTTCTTTAAAACCCCTGGTTAGTATAGGATTTATTTCATGTTTGATCTTGGAGCAATCTAGAAGCCCAACACCAGCAGGCCCCTTGATTATTACTGTTACATTGACCACTGAGTAACATCAGCACAGTTGAGACCAAACTACCAAGACCTTGGGAGCTAAGGCATCCATGTGTTGCCTTTCTCTTTCAAGAGAAGCAGAGTAGCAATATTTTGTTTGCATTGTTGTGGTGCCAAAATCACCATCAATAGGAACTGGCGCTAGAAGGAGGGCCTAGAAGGGAAAACTAGATAAAGCTGGGTCATCTTCCTTAGAAAGGCCCCGTAGAGTTTTTCAATCAACTAGGAATCCATCATCTTTTATAGAACTCAGGACCCCAACAAGACATAAGCATCACAAAACTAGGGCAACCATCATACCACCCTTACCAGCTCCGCTTACTCCACCAAAATTTTACCAATACCCCAGTGGATACCCATTTATGCATCCACCAATTCATCTCAATTGTCATCACAACTGATTCAACCCATACAACAGCTGGCTCAACCACCACCACCACCAATGGCATTCTTTCAGAATAATCCCTCTCCATTCGGGACCATCCCTGGAGGTTTTCATGACCTGCCTAAGAACCCTAAGAAATTTTGTCCTAAATGCATCCGTGGTGAATCAAGGAGTGTTGAAGAGCACATACAAGCTTTTAAGGATGCTTGTACTAGAGCTCAGATAGCCCACCAAGATGTAGTCTGTAGGTTGTTTCCTTATTCCTTAGGGGATATGACCTACAATTGGTACCTTCATCTCCCTCAAGGCCCCATTCTGAGCTGGACACACTTGGAAAATGCTTTCATTAATCAGTTTAGAATCTATGTGGATCCAGCTCTTTTATATCACCAATTCGCTACCATCAGAAAGGAACTAGGTGAATATTTGCCTTTATTTAATACCAGGTTCCAACGAATGTATAGGAGACTACAAGATCCCTATCTAGTCACTGAGGACAGTGCCATTCAGGAATACTTTAGGGTTATAGACCCTTTGCTAGGTTTTTTCCTGCAAAGGACTTACTTACCAGCTGAAATTGATTCTCTATCCAAAGTCTATCATCTAGCTATTAAGCTGCAGCAGCAAACCAGTTTTCAACAAGGAGGCCTAGGAGGGGGTTTCCCTTCAATAGGCTATCAGGTGTCCAGCCCAACTCCTCTATTTAGCACTGTCCCAGGAATGTCTCCTTCACATTATGGGCCTATATCTGAATTGCAAACCCAACCACCTATTCCATTCTTTTCTACTGGAACTCTTGATCTCTTTCAACAACCACAGGTTCCTCAAAGTTCCCATGGTCATCCTAACCAAATTGGAACACCAAATCAAGGTTGTCAACCACCTGTTGCTAAGAGTGTGGAAAGTGAGAAGACAATCCAACTTACAAATGAGGTAGAAACCCTGAAGAAAATGTTGTCTCAAGTTACTAATGATATGGCTCAACTCCATTTGAACCCCTCTCAAAGCCAAGGGAACTACCCTAATTAGAATAGCAACAATCAGGGTACTTATTAGAGCAACAATAGTTACAACCAAATAGGTTATCAAGGCCAGAACTCCTCTAATCAGGGCTATCAGAGTGAGAATAGGGGGTATAATCAAAGGCCAAACAACAGACAATGGAATACAGGGCCTAATAATGGTGGAGTCCCTCACAACTATCAAGCAAATGAGGAGAGAGCACATACTGCAAATGTGGTTGATTTGAATTTCATGACCAATTGGTGCAGGTTGCATGATACGACAACCCACTCTAAGGTAAACTACCCTCAGATGGAGAAAGTTGTTAAGATGGCACACGAAGATGCTCACACATTCCAAGGGAATTCACACAAAGGAGCTGACTCGGTGGACACTGCAATGACTTATGAGCTCTTTGAAGAGGAACCCTCATTCCCAAGGCAAGAAGAGAATGAACCAGAGGAGGATTCATATGATGCCCAAGCTTTTTAGACAAAGGGAGGACACTTCCTGAGAAATAAAAGTAAGGGGCCATTCACTACATCAACACCTCCTAACCACATGGTGCCCCCAATTCAAGGCACTGATAATAATCCTCCTCCACCACAAGGTTCGCCTGATTTTCATAACAAGGGTAATTCCTCTGCTATTTTCAAAAGTAATTCAAGTTATAATGTAGAATTTGACATTGTTTCTGAGATGCAGAAACAAAAAACTTCTTTGTCATATTTTGACATTCTTAAGTGGTGCCCTACTCAAAGGGAGATAGTGCTGAAGGCTCTAGAACAAGCTGATAAGTTGAAAGGAAATAGTAAGGTGACACCTGCTGGGGACGTGAATGCATCCTTATACAGAAACAAGGTAGGTACTCCACCTTTCCTTTTGAGTTTGAGAATTTTAGGCAAGAACCTTCACAACTGTCTGTTAGATTCTGGGGCTTCGGGAAATGTCATGCCATTTTCCATATGCAAGAAGTTAGGATTGGACCCCATTTAGACAAATAAGAAGGCCATTCAACTTGACAAAAACATAGGTAAATGTGGTAGGGGAATTAAGAAACATACACATTCAAGTAGGATCAGATCCTAGGATGATCTTAACATAGACATCCAAGTGGTCAATATTCCCGAAACCTATGTTATACTGCTAAGCAAAGATCTGATGAAGAGTCTAGGAGGATACCTCTCCCTTGACTTTTCACATATGTGGCTACCATGGAGAGGGATCCCAACTCAGATCAGGATTGACTGTGAGCCTTGCCTCAAGAATATCATTAATGAATATGATTGCCACAATGAGGTAGCCTATTTCAAAACTGGGATAGGTGTGTATAAAAAAGAAGAAGCTTTAACCTTTTCTATTTTTGATCCTAAAGAACTGCCCATACAAAAGCCCCCTGATCTTGTGATTGATGAAAATCAGCAAGCATTAGTCAGAAAACTATAGCAAGATTAGCTGGTTTTGGGGGGAAATGTAGATTTATAAAGTCTCATGCTCCCTAATTGGTGCAGGGTACATTATCAAAGTCATTCTGAATTGACTTGTCAGTCCTACATTGACATTCTAAAACATGTTTCCCAAGCTAAGGAAGCTGGCACAAGTTGCCCTGAGACCATTGTAGAATGCTTCCCATTTGAGGCCAAGGAAGCGACCATGTTAACCAGGGATGCAACACTTTCAAAAGACATCCCTCCTCAAATTGAACCTACCCCAGACACAATCTTGAATCGGCATATTGATGAGGAGCAGTCCCAAGGTTTGCTTGACACCCCTGCGCTCACGGATATACCAAAATCCAAGGGGTTAACCCAAGAGATAAGTAAATGTCAAAAGGACAACCTTGGGCCACATGATACATTTGAAAAGGGATTGGGAATTATTCCTGAGAAACCTACTAAACAACCTGTCCCTGTATTTAATTCAAAAGAATCAATTCCAACCTGTGATCAGTTGTGGACCCTTACCTTTGATGGATCCAATTCCAAGACCGGTTGTGATGTTGGAATTGTGCTAACCAGTCCGAAAGGGAAAGTTTTCTTTGCTTCTTACAGGCTGCAATTCGGGTGCACTAATAACATAGCTGAATATGAAGCCTTAGCTTGAGGATTAATGTTTGCACACAAGAAGAGATTCATAGCCCTGATGGTTAAGGGAGATTCAGAAGTGGTTGTCAGGTAAGTGCACAGCTAGTACACCTACCACAATAAAAGGTTGGTAGTATATAGAAACAGGGTATGGAATCTAATCGAAGACTTTGATGCATTTGGGATCAGCTTAATCCCAAGAGAAGAAAATCAGGTAGTTGATTCACTGGCTATTGCTGCAAGCACCTTGGAGCCTATGCAAGGTTCCAAATTTAAAAGATTCTCAGTAGAAGTGATGTCCACCCTAGCTGTCCCTGATAATATCAAAAATTTCCAGGTCTTTGATGATGATCGACACATTCTGGCTTTCTTAGCCAGCTCAGATGTCTTTGAGGGGAAAATTATTGATGAGTCCAACAGAGACCAAGGAGATTGGAGCCCTGAGGAATGTGATACAGAAGGAGTTCTTAATCTGAAAAGTAATAACATTCCCAAGGGAATGGTTGCTCTAGAGAGAATCTTTGACTCAGATCTGAGGGCTCGAGAGAAGGCATTAGCTGAAGAAAAGGGAGGAGAATATGAAACAGTTAACTTGGCCGATTCTGGCCCTGAAAGGAATGTCTATATAGGGAAGGCCTGCCCTGAAGAAATTAAAGAAGACATATTGAGGCCACTAAAAAAAGATATTGTCATGATAGCCTGGGGATATCAAGACCTACAGACCTTCGATGCTTCAGTTATGACTCACACTATTCCCTTGAAGCCCACAGCTAAACCCTTCCGACAAAAGCAGCGCCGTGTCAATGCCTTGATTGAGCCATTGATTTATAAAGAGGTTCAAAAATTGTTGTTTGCAAGGATAATCTTCCCTTTTCGCCATTCAATGTGGGTGGCTAACTTAGTTCCAGTCCGTAAAAAGAACGGGGAGATTAGGCTGTGTGTTGACTTCAGAAATCTAAATAGAGCCTCTGAAAAGGATAACTACCCACTCCCTTCCCTGGAAGAGGTGCTACAGACTGTCAATGGATCTCAAATGATGTCATTCTTGGACAGTTACTCTGGATATAATTAGGTTATTGTCGACTTTCAAGATAGGATGAAGACGGCTTTCACCACCAAGTGGGGAACGTTTTCCTATACAAGGATGCCATTCAGACTGATAAATGTCAGAGCAACTTTCCAGCGTGCCATGGACATAGCTTTCAAGGATCTAATTGGAAAATGCATTATTGTTTACATAGATGACCTAACAGTGTTCTCCAAGGACCGACTAAATCATGCTGCATATTTATCCGAAGTTCTTCAAAGATGCATCCAATATGGAGTCTCTTTAAATCCAAAAAAGTGTGTGTTCGGAGTTTCCGAAGGGAAGTTCTTGGGACATAAAATTTCAGAAAGAGGAATATCCATCGACCCAGATCGAGTTGAGTCCATCCTCAAGATAGCCATGCCAGGAAGCAAGAAGGAGATGAGATCCTTCTTTGGAAAGATCAACTTCATGAGGAATTTTATCATAGGCTTTGCAGAAATTGTGAAGCCCTTGAATGAGATGATGAGGAAGGATGCCAAAATAGAGTGGAATGATGAGGCAAAGGCTGCATTTTCTCAATTCAAGCAATCTATCTTGGAAGCTCCTATCCTCACTAGCCCTGACTATTTGAGGTTGTTTTATATTTATTCTTTTGCCTCTGAGCATTCTTGTGCAGCTGTGCTAACTCAGCGGAGAGAAGAACGGGAAGAAAGGCCAATTGCTTTCATGAGCTCTCCATTTAAAAATGCTGAAATAAAATACCCGCCCCTTGAGAAGCAAGCTTTTGCGCTGGTTTGAGCTGTTAAAAAATTCAAGCATTACATCCTCCGAAGCCAAATTATTGTTGTAGTTCCTGACGCTATCGTCAAGTCCCTACTCATGTAGAGCGAACTGGGAGAAAGAAGAGGGAAGTGGATGGCCATATTGCAAGAGTTTGATTTAGAGATACACCCTATGAAACTTGTTCGAGGTTTGGGTCTGTCTAAATCTATGGCTGACGCTGGTAACAATTTTATTTGTCAACAATATACTACTCAGTCCTTCTCAAACGACCCGTGGTATGCTGATCTTATTTGTTTCATGCTCAACAATCATTGTCCAGAGGGAATGAATTCTACTCAAAGGAGAGCCCTGAGACTAAAAATCTCACACTAAATGATCAAAGGAGGACTCCTATATAGGAAGAATTTTGAATGAGTGTACTTAAGATGCCTTGATCATCAGGAGGCCAAGCAAGTGATCTCCAAATTTCATGGGAAACATGGCACAGGTCATGGTTCTGCAAATTCTTTGGCACACCAGATCCTTAGGTCTGGTTATTATTGGCCTTATGTATTCAAGAACGCACATTAGCATGTGAGAACATGTCACACGTGCCAGGTTGCTGCACCAAGGGAACGTCATGCAGCCATGCCATTGCAGCCCGTCTACAAGGTGAGGCCCTTTTCCCAATGGGCACTGGATTTCATTGGTGTTATCAACCCAAACTCTACTTCAAGGCATAAATTCATCTTGACTGCTACTGACTACTGTACGAGGTGAACAGAGGCTATACCTTGCAAAAACAGCACAACAGAGGTAGTGATCAAGTTCCTCACCGAATGCATCACCTCAAGGTTTGGAGTACCCTTTGCTCTGGTATGTGACAATGGCTCTGTCTTCTCTTCTGCTGAATTTATTTCTTGGGCATATGATCACAAGATTGTCTTGAAATATTCTTCCAATTATTATCCACAAGGCAATGGAGTTGCAGAGTCTACCAATAAAAGTCTCTTAGGGGTGCTTAAGAAACTGTTAGAACATAACCCTAGAGACTGGCATACCTAGTTGAGATTCGCACTATGGGCAGATAGGACTAGGATTAAGGCTACTTTAAACACCTCGCCATTCAAGCTGGTATATGGCCAAGAGCCTATTTTTCCCATCCATCTTCAAATACATATCCTTGAGATTGTGCAGAAATTCTACTCTAAGGACAATAGGATAGAAGTCAAATTGGCCACTTTGTTGAAGTTAGAAGAGTAGAGAGATACCGCCTTGCAGCAATTCTTTAGGCACCAGGCTTTTGTCAAATGTTGGTTTGACAAAAGAGCCAAAATCAAGGCCTTTAGGATATCTGACCTTGTATTGTTATGGGACAAAGCCAGTGAAAAGAAGGGTAGTCACCAGAAATTTGATAAACTTTGGCTAGGTCCTTATCAGATTGCCGAGATCTTAGGAGAAAATGATTTTCGATTGAGTAGTTTAACTGGAGAACCTGTCCCCTTGCCTGTCAATGGACAGTTTCTTAAACACTATTTTAATCATGAAGTTAGCATTTTTCTAGGTGGTGCATTTGTATAAATTATTTCTACTTGTAAATAGTCCTGGCGTATAGCTCTTTGTTCTTTATGTAAATAGTTTTCTTTTTGTTTGTTCCTTTCTACTCTTTGAGTTTTCTTTGTTCTTTGTTTTCTGTTTTCCTTCTTCTTTGGGTTTGATCTGTTTCTTTCCCTTTTTGAAGTGATGGGTTGTTATTTGAAGCATGCTTTGGTCATTAGGAGAGAAGGGGTTTAGATATTTCTAGGCTTCCTGATTGGATGATTTTGTCCTCAATTCGTTGTTTCATGCTTGTCAATAAAAGTTGTGGAAAGTTTTGAAACAAGGTGCCAAGTAAGTAACCTTCATCAGCTCCCCTGAATCTATCACAAATAATTAAGATCATCTCCTCTTGTAATGGTACATTTGTCCTAGGACTATGGTGTTGTAAGATTTGAGGAAAAATCCGATCTCCCAAGTGTTGTTATGAGGTCCATGGTAGTTTTCAACCCAGATCAGATGTTAAACATCTGACATATTGCAAAGAAAAAGCAGAATTAAAAGAAATCTCTGGAGCTCCAAAAGAAAAGAAAAGAATTATCAAAAGAAGAGTCAATATGAATGGGTGATTCCAGTATCTCTACCGGGGCTATGGATGCCTGTTTGGTAGTAGAGAAATGCTATGAGAAAACTAGAGGTATCTCCGTCGGGGCTATGGACGCCTGACTGGCAGCGAAGCAATGCCCGGGATATCATTGCACAAAAGGAAATCAACTCGTGTAGCCCAAATCTTGCACATTTTTATTCGAGGCATGAGGAAAACTTTATAAAAGAGTGATGCACAATCAAGCACACACATAGATTCAGGGGGTAGCCACTGATTGACTTACATTTGAGATTCTAGCTCGACCTTGCTTGCTAAAACTGACCTAGCTAGAGTTGTGATGTTCATGAACCAGGAATTCTGGGTAGATGAATCTTTCAGATTCTTGAAAATGGTTAAACCATTTTCCTAGCCGAGTCACCATTTTTTATGCCTTGTAACCACCCCATTTTGATCTAGATCAAAATGGGTCCCCTTTCTTTTTTTCTCTTTTTCTCTTTTTCCATTTTTTTTTTTTTGCCCTAGGCCTTTCCCTTTCAAAGTTCTGTCGGAGTCGGAACCGGGACCAATATCGGACTTGGAAATTCCTTCTATGTTTTGGTCTTGTTTCATCCCCGGTTTTGGTTTTGACTGTTATTTGCCTTCTCCCTTTTTTCTTTGTCGGAGTCGGGTCCGAGAACGAGTTTGGAATGTTGAACTTTCTCAAGTTCCTCATTTTGGTCCTGTACTGGGTTCAACCCCGCCTTTTCTTTGCTCTTTCATTGGTCTTTGTTGGTAAATGTCCTTTGCCTTTGGTGTCTTCTTTTCGGCCTTGGGCATTTTTGTTTCTTGTGTTTTGGTGGGCCCGAAACCGGAACGGAGTCCGAACTTGGAACTTCTTCCAATCTCCATTTTTTTTGTTCCTTCCCCGGCCCCGGTCCCACCACTTTGGTCTTTTCTCCCTTGCGCATTTGTTCGCGTTGTTCCGCTTGTCTTGTTCTTTTCGTTTTGTTTCTTTTTGCTTTGTCGTGGGGTTGTCCTCCCCCTTTCCTCATTCTCTTGCTATTCCTTTCTTCCTCCTCTTTTGGATGGCATTGGAGGCAGGTTCAGAACAGAATCTGAACCCGAAACTTGGAGAAGTTTCTAGTTCAGATTTTGGTTCCAACCCTGGTTCCGCCTCGTTCGTCGCTCTACTCTAGCCCCGCCGGTGCTTTGTTCCCATCCTTTGCATTTTGGGGTTTCTCGTGGACGCTAATCCAAGATGGGGTATGAACTCGGGAATGTTGATTATTTCCCTAGCTCATTCTCACCTCGACTCCAGTCCCGAGTCCGATTTTCTTCCACCCCCACCAGTTTCAAGGCGAGGGATGTCGTTTGTGGGTTGTATTTTGTCGCAATCCCGGTTCCATCGGGATTCGTCTGGTTTTACCCTCTCATCCCATTTTAGTTTTGGTCTCGGTTCTGCCAGTTTTAGAGAGTGTGTTCCCATTCAGTTTTGACCCTGCCTCCGCCAGTGTTGTGTTTCTTTTTGATAAAATTGGAGTAATGATAAATAATGATATATCTTATTTTCCTTTGAGAACTAGTGGAGACCTTGTTTTGTAGGATCCAGTCGTGTGCATGAGGATATTTCTTAAAGATCTCGACAAAAGGTCTTGTTGAACGCCTTTTGATGGGTTCTTATATCACCATATGGTTCTCTCCCCACCAAGAAGTCTTGGTGAGGAAAGAAAGTCTCACCAACTAGTAAAAAGATCAAACCCTTCGGCAGGAGTATTTTCTTCGGTATATGGTCATAGCGAAGTCTTTTGGTCTTGCCGACCGGTGACAAGAGGAAGGCTTCGGTGGGAGATATTGAATTCGGGATGAAGTCTTGTCGAGAGCCTAATGTCTCACCAACACAGTGCAAAGGGTCTATCGGGTGTTTTCGGTGAGAGAATCAGTGTGTTACAGCGACAAAGGGATGAGCTAGTAAAGCTTTTGCCTAGGCATGGGGTGTCTATAGAACGTCTTCCCAATAAGGGGAGGTTACAGCGAAAAGCATATAATGAAAGATTCCATTTCGGTGTGACTGCGAGAGGGTCCTGGCAACACCGGAATTCGGCGAAAGGAAATGAATGCGGCGGGAGGTCTCGCCGATGATCCAAAGTCATGCCGATGACAAGGATTGACAGAAGGTTGTGATGTCGGTATAAGGTCTCAGCGAAGAAAATAAGTCTCCCCGACATAGAACGAAGCGACATCGGTGAAGGGTTATACTTTCACCACAAGGTCTTGGCGATGAGTGAAGGTCACACTGAAAGAACGAAGTGAGCCCTCCTTGTAGCGCCGAGAAACAAAAGGAACTCGCCGAAAGGAAAAGCATTCGCCAAAAGGTCCTGGTGACCAACTGAAGTCTCACCGGAGGGGCGTGGCTTTGGTATATGGAATGAAGATCGACGAGATGTCTTGCCAATACCAAAGGTTCTCACGAATAACAAGATGGGCTCAGCCAAAGATCATGCCTTCGCCACAAGGTCTTGGCGAAGGAAGAAATTCATGCCAAAACAAAAATAGAAGATGGCGCGAGAGGGTCAACAAAGGATGTTGGGGACACTCCAAAGAAAACAAGGGTTTCGATATGTGGTCTCAGCGACCATCTCGTGTCTTGCCGATAGCGGCGAATCCGCCAATGAAGGAACATATCGTTGTAGCTCTTGGCGCCCGCCATGACTTCTTGCCAAAGGTGGATGTCCTACCGACCAAAAGAGGGGGCCACTGAAGGAAATAAGAGCTCGCCGAGAGGACACGATTTCGCCATCTCGTCTGGCCGAGAGGAAGGAGTCTTGTCGAGGGTCCTTGCGAGATCAGTATGATCTCCGTGGCTCGCCATAACCTTTCACTAACTAGCCCATGCTACACAGACGAATATGCAGAAGAGAGAATCTTGAGCGGGAAGAGCGCAGAAGGAAGAAGATCAAGCCGTGAGTCAAATGGACAGCTGTGAGGTCTGCTGACAAAGGAAGCTCAGCATTAATGGCGATATTTTGGGGCACTCAAGGCAGCTTCGCTAGAAGTCGAAAATGGACACGGAGGCCAGAAATAAGTGCGGTAGCTATAAAAGATCTATAGAGCACCTTAGGAGACAATCTTCACCGACATAAGGCGGCAAGGATTTAGATTTATGGCAGAATCCACTTTTGTTAAAGATTTGGGCGTCGACTTCTTGACACCACAGGATATTTTGTAAACCCTAAAAATGGGTGTCGATATTCTTCTCAAGAAGACGTATATATGGCATTCTTGCCTCTTTGTAAAGGGTTCTGCAATTTTAGTGTTAGAACTTCCAGGTTTAGAGAATTGTTTAAAGTTAGAACTGTTAGGAGTTAGTCAGCTAGCAGAAGGAGATCGAGTTGCATCTTGATTCTCAGTAATGAGAGCTTCTCTTGTCTTCTTGGTTAGCAGTTAGGTTTCAGTATAGGTTGGAATGTATTTTCAAAGTCATTCTAGTATAGATGGAAGCAGCCTGAAGATGCAGATTTTCTGTACACTGGTGATTGTGCCAGATTTGTAAATGTTGCTTATCTGTCTAACCCACAGTAGAAGTAACCAGATTTGAATCTACTTCATATTGTGTTCCAGAACGGTATTTATCTTAAGTTAATCATTTGATTTTGAAAGCTTTCAAGGAATAAAATTTCATTTTATGGTTTTACTTAAATGGTAGTTTATAATCAGTTGTTAAAATCAGCATTGTGAATGGATGATATTGTGTGTTAATCACAAGTTAATTTTTCTCTGCAGTTTTAGTTTATAAATTCCTTGAAAGTTATCAAGTCTGGTTAAGGTTGGATGAACTATTATTCTTTTCTGTTTCAAAACCCTGATCCATCTTTTTATATTTCTTTAAAACCCCTGGTTAGTATAGGATTTATTCATGTTTGATCTTGGAGCAATCTAGAAGCCCAACACCAGCAGGCCCCTTGAATGTTACTGTTGCATTGACCACTGAGTAACATCAGCACAGTTGAGACCCAACTACCAAGACCTTGGGAGCTAAGGCATCCATGTGTTGCCTTTCTCTTTCAGGAGAAGCAGAGTAGCAATATTCTGTTTGCATTGTTGTGGTGCCAAAATCGCCATCAACAGTATCGAGTGAGCACTGATATTTGTTCTCATTTTGTTGCCTCTCTGCTAAACATTCATGTGTCGAAGTTGATGATACTGAGGCTTACCATGGAGATTTTTCCCAAGCATTATCTCAAAGGCCTCGAGGAAATTGTAATGAATGTTGTGTATGGCCTTGGTATTCCAACAACAAGCGATCTCTATCATCATATTGAAGAGGATGTGGTGGTGCCTTGGGTGCCATTTTTGAGTGGATTTCGCATGATGACCATTGGGAACACCGTCAAAGGGTGTCTCAAGCTTTCCACTTCTTTCTAAGGTGCTACAATGTAGAGCTTTTCTACGATGTGGAGTGGTATACTGATTTTAGAAACCTGGTGTTTTCTCCTCCACTTGTTGTTGTTGTTGTCGAAGCTCCTACCGTTCTTGTTGACTTTGCCGCTCCTGCTAATGATGAAGCTCTTGTTGATGATGTTGTTCCTACTGAATGAATGAAATATTTTCTCCTCACTTTTTTTGTATATATATCTCGAAAAGCTTCATAATATATATTCTCAAAAATCTTGGACTAAGAGCCATTTTGAATTGTAATATTGCAAAGTAAATATTACCATATAATGAATATATAGCTATTTTGTCAAGTTTTTGTCTCCATTGCTTTTGGATTCTTTCATGCTTTAAAGGATTCCACTAAGTAAAGACTCAACCGAACAAAAATGCACAAAAAATATTTACATATTTACACATTTACACTATCAAATGGCTAATAAAGCTAATTAAAAAGTTTGAGGTGAATTCCATTGAGAGGAATTCCCAATAATTCTTTTTCCATATTCTCTAATTCAAATGCATTATGTTGCTTACATTTAATGATGCAAAAAGGACCCTCTCACAGACTATGAAAATTTTCCATGTTGGTTAGGCTTTGTGATGTTCTCATTGAATTTGAGCACCAAATCTCTGCACTTAAGACCTTGGTCAAAGGTTTTCTTGTCGAACCACTTCTTAACCACCTATTGACGGTTACACATGGTCGTTAGAGCATTTTCTATTTTTTCTTGTACCTCCAATAGTTCAGCTAACTGGACCTCCATGGCTCCATTTTGTTCTACCTCTAGAGACTTAAGCAGTTGCAGTGCAGGAATTTCCATAGAGACAAGCAATAGTGCTTCCTTCCCATATACCAGCTCGTACAATGAAGTCTTTAAGACTTGCTTAGGAGTTATGTAGTCTGCCCAAAGCATTGCTTTGAGGTTCATAGGCCACTCTCTCTGATGCTCTAACCCTATTCTTTTGATGAGTTAGACTAAATTCTTATTAGTCGACTCAACCAGACCATTTCCCTGTGGGTAATAATTTGAAGATGTCTTTAGGAATATGCCATGCTTAAGTGAAAATTGACATACCTTCGAACCTAGGAAGGCTTTTGCATTGTCAGAGATGATGTTCTTGGGTGGGCCAAACCTTGTTACCAGTTCTTCGAGGAAGTTTACAATCTCTGCCTCAGTTGCATTCTTCAAGGGTATGGCCTCGACCCATCTGGTAAAATATTTGTGGCCATGAGGATCCATTTATGCCTAACACTAGAGGTGGGATTAATCATCCCAATGAAATCAAGCCCCCATTGCATGAAGGGTTCTTCAACCACTATCGGATTCAAAGGTATTGTCAAGTTCTTCCTCCTTCCTGAGAAGAATTGGCATTCCTTGTAGGATTTAACTAGAGTGTGAGTCATTGAACAATGTAGGCCAAAAATACCCCGCACACATAATTTTAATGGCAGTGGTCTTTGCAGAGAAATGTCCACCCGCGGGACTACTATGAAATATGTCCAATTTTTTTTGCACTTGCTCTTGGGTTACGCACCACAGAAGAACACCATTGAAATTCCTTTTGAAGAGAACCCCTACAATAAGCACATACCCACTATTCTGCAATCTATAAAACCTATTCTTCTAAGAAGGGAGGCCCATTGGATATTTTCCAGT
This sequence comes from Sequoia sempervirens, assembly GCA_007258455.2. Lineage (NCBI taxonomy): Eukaryota > Viridiplantae > Streptophyta > Pinopsida > Cupressales > Cupressaceae > Sequoia > Sequoia sempervirens. The sequence goes on along the minus strand of VDFB02126672.1, from coordinate 133,231 downwards.
CTGCATGATTCTCATTCTGTCTACCAACCATCAGCCTTCAGACTCAGATTCGTTTCGTAGAACTAGCTCAGGTTGTTCCTCCTCAACTACCACTTCTTCATCACGTGCCAAATATTCACATAATCCTCTCCCCCACACTGTCTTTGTGGGCCTGACATCAATGTCATATTCCAGGATCTTGGTTATCCAGTTGGCCATTTTTTTAGTGATTTCTCCCTCCATAATATACTCACGCACACTGGAATGCACTACATATATGATGGCCTTGCTGCAAGCTATGAGATGTCGAAACTTTTTGAGCCCCTTAACAATGGTGAACACCTACCTCTCGATGAAGTTATACTTTGTCTCATTGTCTTTTAAGGTCTGAGAGTGAAAGGCTATCGGATGTTCTCCCTTTCCTTCATCATCCTTTTGGGTCAAAATAGTAGCGATGATAGATTTGCTACTGAACACATACATTATAAAGTCCTTTGACAAGTCTAGGTTAACCAGCATAGGAGCTAAGGAAATAGCCTCCTTGACCTTATCAAAGGCTTCTCTTTCCTCCTTTCTCCATTTAAA